>WTSP01011106.1:10745-153097 GCA_025331215.1 Actenoides lindsayi
CCCCCCCCCCCCCCCCCGCCCCTTGCTATCCTGAATATTCCTGTTTACCAGGAAAACCAAGAAGGCTGAATGTGTATGGTGTGTGTTGAAAACAAGCCTTTTTGTGCTTAATGAATATTGGTGAAATTGTTCAAGAACAATTTATCCATAGATTGTCACTTCAGTGCTTTCAAGGACAGTTTCATCTTGGGCTATCGGCTGTAAGTGCCAGTTGCACAAAGCCATATTTAACTTGTGCACTCAGTTTGCTTTATAGTCAGATTTTGCATTCATGAGCAGATACAATTTGCTTATTGTTTGGAACAGTTCCTCTCCTTTTATGTAAATTCTTCATCTTCTTTGAGACTCACATACCTCTATTACATGTCAAACAAGAATCTGATCATAGGGTAAGATGTGAAACAGAAATTGAGTGTAAGTTGGGGCAGCTGGGTTCCATTGTCTTTAAAATTACAAGTTACATGGAAACCAAAAAGTGTTCAGCATATACATTCTTCTAGAGGATGGCTACAGAACTGCATCTTTCTCAACAGATCCTCTCTGAATTATGCAGAAGGTAAAAGCTTCATATAAATATGAATCCTGATGACACGAAGCTGTTTTATATGAAACCTAAATGGTTGCATGAGATTTTATAGGTAATTACCTGCAAACGCACAGGCACACCTACACATAAAGTTTGGCACTGTGTCTGTGGATGTATAGGATAAAGGTCTCCATTTTCATCTTGTCGTGCCAGGGAGATGGTGGTTCTTTGTTGTAATTAAATCTTTATATAATCAAGAAGAAATTACTGTGCTCCAATCTGAAAATCTATTGTGCAGCTAAATGCTTCTCTTTGCATAGAAACTGTTCATAATTAATAATCTGTTTGATGGATTAGAGTGCCAGACTGGATTGGCATCTGCACCTTGGACATGATGTACCTGATTGTACTAACAAGTTACAACAACATGTATCAACTACTGTAATTATCATATTGTCACTGTTTTCTACAGATGTAAAGATACATAATTCAAGCTGACAAGCCCACAGATTTTATTGGAATGACCTATGATACCCTAACTTCTCATTAATATACAGCCAAATGCACAATATCAATTAAATATAAGATACAACCTCAGGGCTTTTTAACATTAGTAACAGTTAAAATTAATAATGCATCAGAAGTTCTTACTATTTAATTTTCCTACCATATTGAAATAAAGAACTTTGCAGTATAAAAGCTTTCTTAAAAATGTGTGTTTTAAAATAGTCAGTTCTTTTTTGTGTTTTCGATTTTTACATTAGTATGGAGTAGGAGTAAATAGCATTTAAAATGAAGCCATTGTTTATTCACAAATCAAATAAGCTACCGACAGCTGCCCTAGTGGCTTCCTCATTCACTTAAATTAATGCCTAAGGCCTTGGGGTGAATAGTCTTCTGGGGAGAATGTGGGCATTTATTTTCGATTTCCATTCAATGTTGGGTCTTTTAATGCCAAATCCTATTTAATGTGCACATGTTATGTTGAACTGTGTGCAAATTTATTCTATGAACCACTTGATAGAATTCATACTATTAAAGTCACATACAATTTGTACTCAAAAAATAAGGTCTTTACTTCTCTTTTGAACAAGCAGTGCACAGTTCTGACTTTATTTTAGTTTAAGATCTACACAGCACTGAGAATGAGCCCTACACAATAATGGGTACTTTTTAACTAAGCTTGAGGTTCGATGTTTTGGAGTTGTTCCAACCCCTGTCCATTTAATCAGGATTTTCCTATGCCCTCGAGTGTTGAGACAGTGCTGTGATGGATGCAGTTGAAGAACGTGAAGGGGAGAGTAGTTTTGCTAGGTTCAAGTATTTTTGTTGGGTTTTTTGTTCGTTTGTTTGTTTTCCCTTCTGTTGGAAACTGCTTAAATATATTTGGATCTTTACATTATGTCAGCTTTGCAAAATTAATTAGGCCCCATGTCCACATAAGGACTTATGCTCTCTGACAGAAAGGAGATGAGAGGATGTAAGAGTGATAATGATTCTGTAACCTAGTGATCCGGCTTCTCCTGGGGAAGTAGAGTACCGTTCCAGTTCGGCTCCAAGAGCTGCTTATGCATTTAACAGAAATAATTGAATCAGCTGACTACCGCTATCTCATTTTCTGTTCTGGCCCCATGTTAAAATGACCACATTTTTTTGCAGCACCCAGTTTATTAAGCAAGTTCAAGTAAATTCCAGTAGGCTTTAAGCTTCTTAGGTCTGGCACAGAAAACATTTCCTCTGTATCTTGAGGGACTTTGTTATCAGCTAAACGGAAAGCTACTCTGCCCATTAACAGTGAGGTTATGAACAAGTGCAGAGACTGAGCTCAGAACACAGTTTAGTAACATGAAAGTGGCATATGGCTGTGACTGAAAATCCAAGGTCTGAGTTCAAACTTTTGGGAACATCAGGGCTGTAAATAAAGTATTTATGGACTCTTGTAGCAGATGATCATAGTTTCAGATTAAATGCTTTGTTTCCAGCTAAGAGCCATCACATATATGTATGAAACATTACTGGAATGCAGGTTGTAGATGGCTACTGGCAGAAAACTGCATTTGAATTTGAGAAGGAAACCAAGGGCCAAAAGTTTGATCTTCTGACAGCCCTGCAGAGGGAATGTAATTTTCTTTCTTTGCTCTTGCAACTTTCACCAGCTTTTGTTTCAGACCTCAGTCTAAGCCTGGATTTGACACAAATTTTTAACTGGTGAATTTCTGATAGATTACAGCTTTTTTTGCTGCTCTTTTGCTTCTTTCTGCTTTGTTCCCTGGGGCTGTTTAGCCTGGAAAAGAGAAGATTGAGAGGAGATCTTATTAATGTTTACAAATATCTGAAGAGTGGGTGTCAAGTAAAAGGGGACAGTCTCTTTTCAGTGGTGCCCTGTGATAGGACAAGAGGTAATGGTCACAAACTGGAACACAGGAAATTCCACGTCAACATCAGGAAAAACTTCTTCACTGTGAGAGTGACAGAGCCTGGAACAGGCTGCCCAGAGAGGTTGTGGAGTCTCCTTCTCTAGAAACTTTCAAGACCTGCCTGGGTCTGTTCCTGTGTGGCCTGCCCTGGATGTTCCTGCTTTGGAAGGGGTGTTGGAGTCGATCTCTGGGGGTCCATTCCAACCCCAACCATTCTATGACTCTTTGATTCTGTCTGCAAATTTTCAGATACACATAACCATGCCTGGGGTTGTTTAGCCCAGAGAAGAGAAGGCTCCGGGGGGGTCTTATAGTAGACCTCCAACCTTCCAAAGGGGCCTACGGAAAAGATGGAGAGGTGCTCTCTATCAGGACTGTAGTGACAGGACAAGGGGTAACATTTTAAGACTGAAAGAGGGTAGATTAGATTAGATACAAGGAAGAAATTCTTTCCTGTGAGAGTGGTGAGACAGTGAACAGGTTGCTCAGAGAAGTGGTCCCCTCTCACTGGAAGCATTTAAGGTAAGGTTGGAAGGCACTTGGAGCAACCCGATCTAGTGGGAAGTGTCCCTGCCCATAGCGGGAGAGTTGTAACTAGATGATCTTTAAGGTCTCTTCCAACCGAAGCCATTTTATGATTCTGTGAGTGAAAGATGAAGTGTCCTTCTTCGGTTATTTCTCTACCTAATCAGAATTCCTATCTTTTCCCTGCTGCTTCTGTCATAAGTAAATGTCATATCCTCTCCACTCTTCAGTCCTGCTTTATTTTCTGGATTTAGAAAGGAGGAGTCTCGGCCACTGTAATACTCCTCTGGTTCCATTTGTGCTGTGTTTTTTCCTTAAGAAAGTGAAATCGGTGCTAACCTGTGCTTCACTTCTCAGATTTCCCAATTTACAGCAACATGAAAATGACATGACTTTTGAAAGCTTTGCAGAAGCCCTGCATAGTTCTTAATATCATCTGTGTTCTGACAGGAGTGTTGTCAGTTTTAAGAGCTTTTACCACATTAGAAAGCTGTAAGCAGTAGCTGAGAGGTAGAGGTTGTGTTGTTTTCTCAGTTATTTTTTGGTTTGGGGTTTTGATTCGTGTCAAACACCTCCACCCCAGCAGCTTCAACAGGACAATTCTGCATTTGCTTTATATGCACTTCACTTTTGCAAGGTTATCTTTGTAACCTTAAGGGCTGGGAAATAATGACCAAATTTCTCCAGCCTGCGAACTTGAAGGTGTGCGTTTCAGTTCCTCTTGTACTCTGATCAAAATGATTTTCAGAGTTGTCACATTTCCCCAGCTACCAGCAACTCCACATGAGCTCGGTTTGTTGAGTATCTCTAGAAGAAAACATTGCTTTTATTGAGATGTATGACATGAAGTAACCTGGTATACCATTTTGCTCTTAATGTGCTTTTTATTTTTGTAAAGGCTTATATCTTGAAAGAATTAATGGTTGCAATTCCTTTCTTGCATGAGAGAGCTTCCAGCTCAGCCTGTAATAGCAGATTTGTCTGTACTGGCCAGAATATCAGTTATCCTTGTTTGCTTCTTTAATATTTTACCGGTGTCCACAGAAATGGTAAAAAGTGAGCAATATACACTAAAATTCTGTACTTATAAGAAAGGGGAGGAAAAAATGGTATGCTTGAAAAACTTTTTAAACCTATATTTTGTAAATCATATTTGCATTCTCAGCATGTTGTATGTAAAAAATAAAAATAAAATCAGTGTGTAATCTTTTTAGATATTTTTACACAGTGTTTCTGCATATTACATGAGTACTTTTCTAAATAACTTCTCCTGAGTGATCTCTTACCTGCTTGTTGTCTTCTGTTTCTGTCTTAGTTCAGCGAGTGTTTACACATGCCATGTACTACTTTCATCACCTCTCTTCTGTTACTCCGTTCTGAAAAACTTCATTCTTCAAAGTTTACCTCCTTTGTACACTCATTTAAAGCCATCTTTTTCTATTCTTGAAATTGCTCTGTCAGGAATACAGAATTGTGGAGCATGGGATGCCAAAAGACCCTGTTACTCTAACAGAATCGATTATGTGCCCCTTGCTTATGGTGTCTACCGCTGCAGGCCTATCTTCAGTGTTCTGTAGCTGAGCTGTGAGCTGCTGTCTGCATTTGCCTGTGCAGTGGCCCTTGTGTCAAATTGTTCTGAAGGATACCACAGTCTTCTGGTGGTTAAAGTTCTGCTTTCTCTCCTGCTCTGGAGGACAGAGCCGTTTCCTTCAATGGTTCCAGCTAGAAATATTTCCCGTCTTAGATTAAATGACAAAAGTATCAAAGAGCCTTTTATGGAACAGTGAGAAAATAGAAAATACAAGTCGGTGACACATCAGTGTTTTTACACATAGAATTCATGGGATTATTTGTCTTGACTTTGATGAGAATCAACTTAAACTTCAGGGCCTTAGGCAAACAAAGTACCTGCAGGTCTAGTTACTGTCTCAACCTCTGTTTTCATCCTCTTGGGAGCCTAAATACTTTGGATCTGGACATAAGGAAAGAAAATTAATTATAGCTATAAATTTCAACTAAGAAGAATCTTTCTTTACATTGAAAAGGTGTTTCCAGGTTATGCAATGGCCAGATTTCGTTGGAGCTGGTTTCAGTATCAGATTTGTGGTAGTCTGTTTGGTACAGTTCTTGCATGGTACTCACTCCAATCCTGAGAATGCCTAATTGAGGATATACCAGGTGATCTTTTGAGGTGACTTCCAGCTTGAGCTGTTCTGTAATCCCAGATAAATTCCAAAAGGAATTAGCACAAACTTAACTCTTCCTTGGAAGGGCATTACTTGTTCTCCAGGCTAGAGAAGGGGAGAATCTAACTCTGTTTGGTCCTTGGCCTTCTGCTCCCTAACAGGGTGGTCTCTGTGGACTGTGTAGGAGGTGTATTCTGACATGCTTTTTTGCTTGAGGGGTTCTCATGATATAGATATTTATCAGTTCATTGTAATATGCTGAAATTTGAAGTCTCAGAATGCACTGGACTACAAAAAGAATAAGAAATTTACATTAGCTCTTATCCCAATTACCCTCTCATTTGCATGCACAAATGATAAATCCCATCTTTTCTGTTGCCTGGGATATTGCTTTTCTTTTTAAATTCCTCGTTCAGGGTACATATCTATTTTCCCTTCATTGCTCTTTTATGCACCTGTTTAAACACAACACCAAGAACCCCTAGGCTTGATACACAGAAAACAAATCCTTTGTGAATTTTTAATTAACCTGTCTATATGATTTGAAATGAATAAACAAAATTTCTCGCATATATTTCCATTAACTGGCCTTTTGTATTCTCAGAGATCTAAGCAAAACCTTTCTGGGAGAAGACTCAATTAGCATTTCGATCTCTGTTTCACTTGAACAGTTCAAGCATGTTTTTAAGAATGTAGACTTTTGTCTGCAGATACACACAGAATTAAAATCCAACCTAATATACCAACTAAATTAAAATCGGGCAGATTACCAATACCCATTAGAAGTTACCTATGGAGCATGTTTTTCTCCTTGCAGCCTGACAACTTAAACTCAAAAGGCACTGTGTGTGGCACTTAATTCTGGATGTGCCACAAGGTAATGGGTTTGTGGGTTCTGGCTTGCATGGGAGAAAATCCAGACTAGGATACCACACCAAAGGAATATGGGAGTGTATGTTAAACTTTCCTTATTCCTTTATTTAGTCCCTTCCGATCTTTATATCTTTGTTTGTTCCCTTTCTGAGGACATTGACATAAAATAAGTCTATAAACTGAAAAGCCCATAGGTGTTCTTCTTGGAAACACCTTTTTGTCGGGTAAAAATTATCTAGTACAGATCCATAAAGTAACAGATGGAAACGAAAACATGAATTTCTATAAGTCAAACCATGTAAGCTGCTGGTTTAAACAGTGCTCTCCAAGATACAGTTGTATTCTTCCAGTAGAGTGTAACACTTCATTTACTCAAGTGTAAATGTTGTTTTATAATGGCAATCAGTGTCATTCATTCCAGTGTTCCTGTGTACAGATGTAAAGTTATCAATTAATTTTGGTTTTTCATTTGTCGTTTGTTTTCTCTGCCGTGTTATAATTTAAAAACAATAGTTAAGCAAAGCCATTTCACTGTGTTATTCTAGCAGGCTGAGGGAAATAGCCTTAATTCCAAAGTTTCATATTCAAGCAAAATAGTGATAAATATGGTGACAATAGAATGAACACCAGTAGTTTTTCCTACGAAAAATGAATTCAGCAGCATTCCTTGACTGTGGTTAGCCCTTGGGTTCTACAGATAAACATCCAACATCTACTTCAGATGTCGGCAAAATGCAGTTGACTAATTCTGCAGGCTGTTTATAAACCTGTTTTGATAGGTGTGTCCTTGTAAATCTTCTAGCAAATCAAATGTGTGTCACACAGTGTGACCTAACACAGCTCAAAGCAAACTAGCACATGCAGAATTCACATCTGCATTTTCAGGAGGAATTCAGTGTCTTTCTTTGTACCTTGTCTGCCACTCTCTTGTCTTTTAATCTTTACCATAGTGCTAAAGATGTTTACACTAGCAGTTCTAAACACTTCACTAATGTTGTTTATAACCAAAGAGCTTTTGACCTTTCCAAAAAAAAACTACTGAGGTTAGCTTGTTTGTTTGTTTGTTGTAGGGTCTTTTAAATTCAACGTGAAGTGCACGAATGCACAAAGGAATAGACGTTGAATCTTGAGGCCCTTTACAAATTCAGAGTTCCCGCTAACCTTGAATACCTTAAGAAGATGTTTTTGGATTAAACATTTTCTTGAATAAACTGAGACCTGCATTTTCCTAGATCTCTGACAACAAAGGCTTTCTTTTATATCTGAAGTGTTTTTCAAATGCCACATCACTAAAATTCCTACTGTTGTCCTTTGCTACTTTTTCAGCCGCTCTCTTGGCTGGAGTGTAGTTACCATGATGAGAATCTATAAAAGCAGTACTTTGACGTAGGTTTTTTTGGCCCAGGAGAGGCTATTGTTGTACTAATAGCTCTAGAACTGTGTCTGAGACTTTCAGACTCTTTTGCTGGTCTTAAGCTGCTTTGCTTTTGTGAGCATCCCTTTTTGGTGGAGAGGACATCCATGTGAACATCCCTGTGGGGTTACTGCTTCTTGTGGTTATCAGTATCCAACACGCAGCTGTGAAACCTGCAGTCACTCTGCTATGTAAACAGTGTTGCATAGTGATTTCAGAACACTTCAGTTTATAACCTTTCTTTGAAAACCAACTCCCTTAATGATATTTAAACGTGGATTCCAGATGTGACAGTTAAATGAACTCATCCTTCGGGAAATTAGCAGTGGGTTGGGTTTTTTCTTTATATGTTACTAAGTGCCCTTTGCCGTTTTTCACGCTCTCCCTCCCATTGTCTCTCAGTTTCTCTGTGTACTCCACCTTCCAGCAGAGCCTGCCGTGGTTTGGTACTTACCTTCTCATGAGGTAATGGAAGTACAGCATTATCAGTTTACTGTAGCAGCTGAACAACGTAAAGTCTCACTGTACTTAGCCCTAGTTACAAAATGTTAACTACAGAGCAGTATGTTGAGTTTCGCGTTCTACTGTGTAACACCGTGTGTGTGTATGTGGGTGTCTCCATATGTTCATGAATTTATACTCAATAAGAACATGACCTGTTAAATGTCCTTTTAGTAAAAAAGTGCAATTTTTGACCGGCAAAGTTTTTTTTCCTTTCCATTCCAAGTCAAGGATGGCTTAACTGAACAGTCTTAAAAATAAGTGGCAGCTGTGTAATAGTGAGTTTTGATCATGGATGGAAATACCTTATGTTGTGTCTCAGCTACAAAGCGATTTGCCTTAGTTTTCAGAGTAGGTTTCTTTGAAAGTCTGTGCTAGAAAGTAACATATCATGCCAAGCTGGAATATTGAATAGCATGCTAAAAGGAGTTTTTCAATAATATTACCATATCAGTGACAAATAGGAATCCAATTAACTTCCTGTGAATTGTTGTAGGATCCAAAGGGACTGAAATATTTTTCCCAGATGCTGATGAACTTTGAGTATCTTTGTACTATTTAGAGTATATTTCACTTATCAGGCACTCAGTTCTCTGTTTATCTAGTTATTTTGGGCACTGACCATCCCCTAAGTGCTGGAGCTGATATATAAAGATCTACAGAACAGACCTGATGCCATCAGACTTTTGGCAGGGCATTGCTATCTACAGATGCTGCATTTTGGCTTCACAAACCTCTGGCTATAGATATCCTTCCCCCGACTCCTTCCTTCCTTGAGTTCTCTCACTACAATGCACTTGTGGAAGGAGTCCATCTTTTTGAAGGTCTATTCTATTCAAACAGATTTCAGCTATTTTTTCAGAAGTCATCTTGGATTGCATGCCATTGAGATTACTTGTATGCAATGCAGCGCAAAGCTGAATCTCATCGATCTCTGCTTTGGTCTCCTTTCATCCTTTTTCAATCTATACTTCAGGGAACCACATTTTAATAATAAGAAGCATCACTTTGTTTATCAAATGAATATAGATAGTGACCTGGCCCTCTATTAATATTTGCAATATACTTAGGGCTCAATTTAGACAAATTTCTTTTACCTGCTTAGTAAATTAAGGTCCTATAATGAAAGATTTAATCATTTATAGTTGTTATTGACACGTGCCTTTTTGCTTTCAAAGAGTACACGTTAAAATAATATGAAATAAAAAACAGTATGCATAAGAATATCATAAGTCTATGTATGGCTAATTGTCTGCTGGTCCATACTGCTTTACACACACACACACATATATATATATGTATTTTCTAGACTGTACATTCGTCATTGATTTTTAATCCATTTAAAATGATAACTCTTAAGCAAAGTAGACTTAAAGTGGTCTTTGTCATGCTGCATGATCTTGTGTATTGCTTAATGGTTTGTGGATCATTGTTTGACCACTGACAAGTGAAGTGTTCAGCCTTTCAAGTTTGTTTCCTAAAAAAATGTCATGGCTGTTTTAAGAAGAAAGGACTTAACTAGGGTAAGAGCTCATTTAAACTGTCCATGTTTGAACAAAATTAACCTTGGCTTCCTCTGTAAATGTTACTGGGAAGTCTGTCAGACTGGGTACGTGGCTTTGACTGATGAATCACTAACTGGATGAAAGTAAAAGTTTCAGATTTACTGGTTGTGAATTTGTCTTCAAAATGCATCGAAAAGATTTCTTAACAATGTATAAAGTTACCTTAAAAGCTTCATTAGAATTTGGATTTTTGGGGCCCACAAAAGAATCATTATTTTAATATTGCTGGGGTCCATGTATTTGCAATGTGAGCTAAGGCCTTAGGATACATCAGAATCTGGTATGGAAGGATGGTGTTATGATTAAGAAATTACTGCAGGACCTAAGAGTTCTGCTCAACATATTTCTTAAATCCCTTGTGAATACGCAGATTTCCTATGTGGTGTGGCCAAGTCATAAATAATTTTTCTTTGCTTAGATTCCATAGCTGTAAATTGGAACTACAGTGTTGCCCCTGTCAGATACTAGGAAGGTAAATGAAAAATTCATTAATATTTTGTGGTAGTAGGAAGACACATGTAATTATTAAAAACCCCAGAATTACTCAATTATAAAATATAAAAATCTATGTTTAGATCTGTTGAACTTTAATTTGCCTGGTTCAAATCAAATACAAACCAGATTTTACAGAAATCCATAATGAAATCTCATCTTCAACTTGCTGGATTTCATCAGTCTTGGGTTTTTTTCAGTAGCTTGAGTCAAGAGATGATTTAATTTTACTTTAAAACAGCTGTGGTTAATAGGGCAAAATAATCACACAGGAAGATTCCAAAACTCCATGCCCCTGTGCTGAAACCTGACTGCATTTGGGCAATGCTCTATGGGGTGAGCAGAAAGGTTGTATAACATACAAAGCAGCCACTGTCTGCAGCAGCCTTCCAAGTGCGGGAAGTATTTAGTGTACCAACATGATGTGATCTGAATTGGTTTGAACTGACACTGTTCTTTCGTACTGTGACTTGAGATGACTGAGATTTAGAGAAGTCTTGCTTTATGCCTTTCTGCTTGTGCTAAAGACAAAGTAGTAGACCCCCTTTCTGCCCCCAATAGAAGACATTTGCATAGGTGTGTATGAATAGATGTCCTCTTTCTTAATCTGTCACTATCTTCTGGGGCATCTCCTGTACCCCTGGTAGCAACTTTCTGTTTGTATTAATGCTCTCTGTTGTCCTCAGGAGTGTGGAAAATCTCATTCCTTCTATCAGCTAATTTTTTAAAACTCTGTGAGTAGAAAAATACGAAATTACTCATTTTTATCAGGCTAGTGGATTCCTTGTTTTTGTAAGCTTTGTACATCCCTTAGACCTTCTTACCTTTTACCAGGTCCTATTCAAGTTCTTCATTTCTACCTTTAAACCTCAACTGCTCTCACTCTCCCCTGCGTATGTATTCTGCCCAAACTGCCTTTCCAAGTGTTATCACATCATTTAGTTTTGCTTTTTATCTTGTTCTTTTATATTGCCCTTTTCCTAAGCTGTCTCCTCTGCCTCCAAAATATTCGTTTTCGTCCTCTAAACTCTCGTGCCTTAACTTGCTTGTCATCTTTTGTTTGTATCTCCAAAAAACAAAACTTACCCAACTGTATGTTTAGTAAAAATCTATGTTAAAAAAAAGAGACTTGTGTGTATAATTATATAGAAGGTTTTTTTCAAAGTAGATTTACAAGGTTTTTTTTATTTTCTTTTCTAATCGATCCAGATGTTGTATAATCAGACAGTGTTATGACTCACGATGGTATGTTTCTGAGTTAAAACTGTTTGGAGGCAAGAAGAATGGTGTGAGATTTTAAAGAAAAACATAAGATATTCAGAGAAAAATATTTCATAAATTCTTAGCAAAATGAAAAAAAAATCATTTAAATCTATAACATAATTATAACTCACCCTAATGACCTGTAATTTCCTTCTTCTGAAAAGTGGCTCCTTTATATTAATCAAATTGACATTGTCGTGATGTATTACACTCATTAAAAGGGTGATTCTTTTATTCTAGTTAGTTTACAATGCAGTATCCATGCCATATATCTAGTGACAGTACTGTACAGAAAATAAGAATTTTGTGGGGGTTTTTGTTTTAGCTGAGCCAAAACCAACTTTTGTTAAGATTTGGCATTAATATCCTACTATATTGTTTCAACAGCTAAAATGAGCAGCTTTTGAATAGACATAGTGCATACTACAAAATATTTAAAATATATTCAGTAGTACTAGATCAAGAACCAGTTTGTTTCATTGTCTGTTGCTTGCTTTCAGCTCTTATCCTGGAAACTGGTTTGAATAATGTTTCTTTCTTTCTGTGGGCCAGATTCATAAACCAAAGTTGATCTTTATAGCCATTTGTTTTTACCAACTCAATAAAGCTTGATAGATCTGTCCCAGTAAGTAATTCAAGTATGTATCCAGTATGATTGCTGTGCCATGCGATACCCGTGCCATCTTACACTCAGGCAGCTAAACTTTTTCACAGGGCAGTAGCTAAATTGTTATTGAATTGAGAAGTTAAACTCATTTATCGCTTTCAAAACAGCAGATTTGTCCATTTGTTATTTCTGCGACTGAAAACATGGCTTACTAAATGTATTATTGGAAATTAGGAATTATTAGGGCAAGTTTTTAGAAGTGTTTCTGATTATATTTTTGTCCAAATTGTCCTCTAAAAAGAAAAAAAACATAATGTTCAGATATAATCTCTCTTTTCAGCGTTGTATGATTTATGCATATATTGGCAATTTAAGAATAGTCAGATTTTTGCAGTGAATCAGAACATATGTCTGTCAATCCCTGTCTGATGACAGCCAATAAGTACATTTTTTGTACTTTTTCCTCTCCATTAAACTCCACTGTAGCAAGATAGGTGTGTATGTGGCATGGTATCAGCGAATTTGCTGTTAGTACAGGTGGAGGGATGGTAATTAAGAACTAAATCTTGAATTCTGCTTATAAAATCAATATTTGTGTTTGAGTAGAGTCTTGTCCATGGGTGCTAGAACAAACTTCTTTCCCAAATTAATATATAGATTTCTTTTATGAATTATTTATGCAAAGAGAATAAATATCACCCTGACTTACTCTGTGTGATGGTTAAAGAGCTGTGATTAGATTTCTTGTTCTGTGTTGGTCTCTTCTGAAGATGGGAGGAGGCTATGAACTGAAACAGAACTTGACATCTTTCATCGCAGCAACAAAATTTCTCTGGATTTTGAGTAATTGCAAGCAGAGAATATAGTTCATTATCTATGCCAATTACATTGAGTGTTTTACCCTTGGCATCTGTGGGAAACTCGTAGACTGGAAGTTTACAGTAAGTGTACACTATTGGTGCACAGTGACACTGGAGTGTTGAAAGCGATTCCTTCAAAAGGTATTATCTTCTGTCACTCTTTGTAAGAATGATGGAGATGATCCACATATGAATCATGTTTATTACATAATGTTCAAGAGCGATTTGGGAAGCAGGTACCATTCTGGCACGCTGTACACAAACAAGGAATACAAGATAAACCCTATCCTGATGAACTTACAAAGTAAATCACTAGTATAGACAGAGGGTCAAAGAATGCGAGCAGCAAAGAGTGTGATAACTGCAAACACTATTTTATGTCTACGGTTGATTTAGTTTTATTAAACCTGCATGTTAGCAAAGACTTGTTTTCTCTCTTAAATGTTCACTATAAATATGTTTAATCAAGGGAAACGGAAGTGGAATGAAAAGATAAGTGTGTCTGACATTGATAGAAATCCTGTTTCAAGAAATTGTTCAGGAACAGTTCATCCATGTAAAAATATGATCCTTGTAAGACTGCCAAGGTCATCGAGGCCTGTGGTGATCTGATGAGTAAATGCTGGTCACGCCTGGAGGCAGCTTTAGCTTCTGAACTCAATTCTTCAAAAAATGTAAAACAGTTTTACAGAAAAGAATGTTTGTCATTAGCCTGTCAAGGCCATTTCCTCCTTGGTTTTCCTGGTGCCCTTTTCAACAACTCTATAGCTCTTTATGTACCTGTCAGTTGTCCTAGATATGTACAGATGGCAGAAGTGCTGGTACGAGTTTGCATTCTGCCATTTGGGAGGTAGCTCAGCTGTCACATGGGATGTGAAGATGTGCATACATAGCCCTTTTTAATGGCAGGTTGTTGGAAGTTTTTCATACCAGACCGTTGTAGTTGGTATGCCCAGGCTGGTAGATTACAGCAGTGTGACCACCTTAATGAGATATGCCATCCTGATACCTGATGAAAACATATGGTAGTTCAGGATATTTATATATTCATGTAGAAACAGGTCAAAGTCTTTAATAAGTACAAATCTAGGTTATTAGAAAGTTTAATCATTTCATTGCTGGTCCTCCATGATCCCTGCTGATTTGCCATCATATGCAAATCCCCCAAATAGCTAGTGCAGCTTGAATGCATCTCTTTATGTCTCAGACACTCTAGGGTAGAGGCAAATGGTTCATAAAGAATGTTGTGTTCACTACAACTTCTGGAAAACCTTACTACACTTCAGTGCAAATGTGTCTTCATTCTATAGTATACCTTGATGTTTGAATTTGCACATGATTTAACATCCCTTTGGCATTCATATTTTCTTTGATCCCCTTGCTTATTAAAAAATGCAAATCTAAATTTTATTTTATTAATGTGCATCTTTGTGTTAAAGCTGGGGGGGGGGTGCGGTGTGTGTGTGTGATATCCCAGCTTTGGTAATATATTTGGATTCTTAATGTGCAAAGTGCAAAGAGAGCTAGACTTTCTGCAGGCCATAATTTCTAATCAACTGTTATGAAAAAGATTTTTATTGTGCTTCTGTTTCTTGCTCTCATGGAATTTACAGAAATAAAATGAGTAATGACTTCATTGTTACACAAAAAATATTTTCGACTGTGGATAGAGATCCTTATTAATTTTATGCAGTTTCTCAAAATTCATAGTGAGGAATCCTGACTGAAAATTCAGAAAAATACGTATTTTAAATACATGAAAGCCTTTTATCTGGTTGATTTGTAGTAAATAGTAATTTTTTGTCATGGACCTAGGGCCTCAATTTTGTAGTAGCAAGCAGTGGTCACTCATTTTTCCAGTTAAATATAGTAGCTCTTAGGTACTGAGTACATCCTTTCACTATAAAAAAAGCAAATGCTGTAAAATTACTGATGCATTTAAGGCCATTAAATTGTTCCTTACATTTCCTTTTTGCACAACTTGACCTATCCCTTTGCCCTGGTAAAAGCTTTCTCTGTGTGTTTAATGGGTTTTTTCTTAGTGTTACTGCTTGTTTTCTGAATTGCTTCTTATGCATCTGCTTAACTTCTTGTGAATTTGGGTGGTTATTGTGACTTTCGATTCTGCATTGCATAAAAATATTAGAGCAAATGTAAAGCACCTAGGAGACTGGTTAAGAGAAAGTAGGAAAATGTTAAACTTTATTTGTTGTAGTGCCATGTTACCTCTTCAGAACTTACCTTGCAGCAAGCTTTACATACAAATTGAGCTTTTCCAGAAGCAGTCCAATCATTAATGAGTTTACAGAAATATTTGGATGAAGACAAACTAAAAAAAGTTGACTACATAATTTTTTACAGACCGGCAAAAATCACCTTAGAATTATTCTTAGGAAATAGGGAAATTTTATGCAAATTGTCTGTTGAAGCAGCTAATCCTTGTGTTGTTTCAGCAGTACCTGCAGTGTTAGGACATGCAGAGTCACAGGAAATTCTTGATTATTGTAAGCTGTGCTTCTTTTACTCTCACCTTCCTGCTCTTACTGCTTCAGAAGCCTGAGGATCCAGATATGGAATTGAGATGGCATGGTCGACCATAACGTGGAGGGGATACCCTGTTATTGAACTGACTTAAAGCTTTTGCAAACTCTGAGGAGAAGGGAACTCTTCTATGAGCCATTGTAACATAGCATTAGCTCTATCCCAACACTTTAATTTGCCTTGAAAAGAATAACTGATTAGGGAAGGACAAAGTACTTAATCCAGGAACTAGATCTCCTTTGTTTACAGCAGGACTTTTCGTAGTTTTGCACTTGGGAGATCATTTAATGGCTATGGTCTTCATTGGAAGGCTATAGATTATATTTCATTTGATGCGCTATTCCCTGACACCATGACTTTTCATCTCCTTACAAGCCAGGGTCTGAATGCTGAGCAGACTGATACTTCTTTCAGGAGCCCTTCAGAAATGGAAACTGGTGCTCCTGGCACTGTCCCTTCAACTTGTTTTGTGTGATTTTATAGATGAATAGGAAATGCTAAGAGAGTGGGTTTGGAGCTCCCCAGGCTCTGACTGACTGACATCTCTGCAGGGATAAGGCTTTGGGGTGCTGATTAGCTCCTCTAGTCCAATTGTTTTCACTACTTTCCTAAACAGATAGAAGAGGCTCTATTATCTTTAAGGCTCAACAAATCATCTAGTTTTGTTGAGGACAGATGCTCTGAAAAAGTCCCTTGCTGATCTGACTATAAAGTACACGTCATGGAAGGCCTTGACTTGCTGGATCCACAGCAATGTAGCACTGGGGATCATGACTCAAGTACCGTCTTCGCTGTGGGCAGCCGGTGATCTTATTTGTGCTGTCTTGCTTCCCGTTGTTGAGACTCCATCTGGATTTGCTGTGTTTCTTCAGCTGTGTCACATTCTTTATAGCAGTAGCCTCAGCCACTGTTGTCCTAGCTCAAATAGTTTGCCCATATATTGACCAGAAGAGAGATTAAGAGAGATTCCAGCTTCCTGCTCAGGAAAACAGGATGGAAGGTCAGCAGTTTCATGCATTTGAGATTCAAGACGTCCCTGTGTTATTCCTCCTGGTGGGCAGATAAAAATTTAAGAGGCAACTGGGGTTCTATAGGTTGTCCTGATCTGGTATCTTTGTGGTCTCTTTTGAATAAGGACACTTTGTTTATAGCTTGGGGCTTTGCAACTTTAAAGACGTGAGTGCACATTGGAAGATGCTGCTTTTGCCATAGGTGGCTTTAGTTAATTTGAATAGAAAGGCTGTCCATTAATGTGTTCGGTCATAAATGAAAATAGTAATAAAGTTGTGACGAACTTTGCTCTGTTTCAGAGCCTGATTTATCAGAATGCGTATATTTCTCTGGGCCACTGTGGTGAGCCAAAGTCACCACAAATCTGGTTTAACTTCTCACTTAGGGTGAAAATTTGTTTTTCTTCTCCAGAGTAGAAAAACACCCAAACAACCGAAGACTGCCACTACCTTAGGCCTCACTTCCTGTATCAGTTTATTCCTTGATGATCGGTATGTATTGGAGGTGGAAAGGCAGGTCTTTGACTTTGAAAATTACTATACTTGTAAAATATTATCTAAAAAGTATTCAACATAATTTGGCAAGTGGTTTAGGAAGGCAGTTTTGAGATCTTTGACCTGTAATGTGATATTTTATGTTATGACATGACACCAAAAAAAAAAATAAATAAATTAGGGAGTTACATTTCCTATTTACTTTCAAGTTAAATTGTGTCTTGAATAGAAAGGAAGAAAAGCACACAAGAAATACTATGGATTTTTCCTTCTGATGGCCTGAAAATACTCAAAAAGCCTGATGAAATTCACTTTAGAGTACTTAAACAAGCTGAAGCCATTGCTATACCATTAGCAATGATCTTTCAGAATTCATGGAAGAAAGAGGGGATCCCAGGGGGCTGGGGAAAGACTAACATAGTACCTACCTTATTAAAAAAAAAAGTTAAATATATATATATATCTGCACATGCACCATCAATAAAATAAACCTAGGGAAAAGGCCCAGGGAATTATGATCCAGTTCCCGTACTCAGTGCTTGGAAGGATGATAGAATACTGTGTTAAAAAAATTGATTTAAAAGCATCCAGGGGATGTAAGGTGATAAGGAGGGTCAGTGTGCATTCATTAAGAACAAATGTCAAAGCAGTCTAATATCCTTTGTGACAGGGTAATTGTCAATTGCTCTGAATTGTAGTATGGGATGCTGAGGTTAGATATTAGGGAAAAGAAATCTAACCTTAGGAATAACTAGGCTCTGTATGTTATGCCCTGGAGGCTGTAGCATTCCCTTCACTGGGAGATTTAGACAGATATTTTGCAAAGGATAGACTCAGTTTGGCTTGCCACTGGAGGATGAACTAGATAGCCATTACAGTTCCTTCCAGCCTTGAATTTCCCTGATCTTGTTAAGATTTCACAGCACAATACAAGTTCTGAACTGCTCGGTAAAATACTTGACAATGGGACTTTCCTGAATTTATTCATTAGTGTATGCAGTAGGAAGGCACATCACTCTTTTTTTCTGCTCTTTCCTATGAAATTAACTGAAGGGTTTTTTTCCTCACAGATTTACATACACAGTGTGAATGTACATTGTAGTCTCAGGTAGATAACTTTCATCTGCAAGCAGTTTTTCGGGTTCAGTTATAGATTTGTGTGGTGGCTCACCACATGCAGGCCAGGGTATTACTTTCAAATATCTCTTTAAATCAGCAAACCTCTGTGTCCTTATGGAGCCTGTTGGGTGACACTGAGATGAGTGTCACTGCAAGAGCTCTGGCTGTATGGATCAGATTACAAGATCATTTACTGGTTTAATCCACTTTTAACTGGATTAAAAAAAAAAAAAAAAAGTAAAAACCCCACCTCTGTTTGTACTATACATTTCATTTTGTCCAGCATTTGAACAGATGGCCCCAAAGTACAAAACTACTGTGTCACAGATTCCCACAGGTGGGAGTTTTGCTTTTGCATCCTTTCTTTATGCATTCTGCAATAGCACAAAACCATAAACTTTATCCATTGTATGCATCTAAAACATAAAACCAAATTTTGCTTTAATCTTGATACAGTTACCTCTTTCCTCTTGTAAAATAATGAGTGAATGTACCCCATTTGGCTTAAAGCAACTGATCTATATCCAGTTAATTTGTGAATAAATATGGGTTTTGGCTATTGATGTTTCTTGATTCACACAAAGTGGTTATATTAATACTGAAACATTATTAATCAATAGGTAGCTCTTTAAAAATACATCACTAAGACTAGCCAATTACCTTTAAGTATATATCAAAGGCGACAGAGCAATTTAACTTACACTCATAGTCCATTAGAGAGTTCCAAACATTTTAATTATAAATATATTTTATCTGCAGTGAAACTTACTCATTCTGGCTACAAAAAAAATAATTAAAAGTCACCAACTGATTCTTCAGTTTTTAGGTTTTTGTTTTCATTCAGGAGAATACAAAAATATGCTTGAATTTGTCTTAGTTTCCTGAATTGAAAGTAGGATAGTGTGCCCTGTAAGATCACAAAAGTAAGTTATAAAGACAGATTATGATGTTGAATATGAATAGTTCTATTTGGTTTATAACACCAATGTACTCTATTAACTTTTGGTGAAACTCCATTATTTGCCCCTCTACCAAAGGGAGGACCAAAAGCATACACTCTATTTGTAAATTCTCAGAATTATGTTCTTTATTCAAAGAATAAAGGCTGTTAATTTTGGGAAGCATACATTGTACTTGTTATGACTTGCTGAAAATTTAAATACCTGCTTAAAATATAAAACCTATTCTGACCTCTTTATGGAGTCACTACTGATGCTTCTGTTTAGGAAAGGAATGTATTGGCTAAAATAGGGTATTGCATTGTGTTTACAATCTGATGAGAAAATGTGTATTTTCCTTTGAGATCATCACACCATTCTTCATATAAATTTCCTTATTTAAGTCAACTGTTTCCCTTCTGGCTCATGTCCCTCCACAATTACCCAGCATAAGCAATCTATGGAGAACAGCATGAGGTGTAGCTGATTGTCGTTCAATGCCAGTGAAATCTTTAGGTGAACATTAGTCACTCTTTTAGACATGTTAGCTTGAAGTGGAAGCAGTCAATTACAGAGCAGAGGCTTTATGGCTACATTATTACCATCATACTATT
This sequence comes from Actenoides lindsayi, assembly GCA_025331215.1. Lineage (NCBI taxonomy): Eukaryota > Metazoa > Chordata > Aves > Coraciiformes > Alcedinidae > Actenoides > Actenoides lindsayi. The sequence goes on from WTSP01011106.1 coordinate 30,692, forward strand.
AGGTTTTCGGCAGTAGCATTCTGTTTGATCGATCCGTGCCAAGACATTGATGGATAGTTTTGTTCTTCAAATGTCAAATATGTGGGACTTTCGTACTTTATTTATTTACTGGTGCAGTACTATACTGTGGATATCTCTTCTTTCTATGTCATTCTAGCTTTAACAGCTAATCATGATTTTTGTTACTTGAAGTTTTGGTGTTGATTTCAATCCAGTTTTTAGTCTTTATTCCTCACGCTCTTGAATTACAGAGGAAGCCATACTGTTATATTGGATGTACACTTAATCGGGCTTGTGAGAGTTCCACAGTTGTATAAGGGCCTTGGGAGAGCAAGAGCTGTTGTTGATTGAGAAATACATGTGCATGGCGGTATCCAGTGTGTAGTGAATTTCAAGATTCTGTTCTTTCCTCAGTGCTTCTATGTGTTGTGCTTTTTTGAGGGGGTTTGAGCTCTTAATTATTTTATATCTCTCTCATACATCAGAATAACTTTAGAACATCACTAGCTTCAAGATGCAGGTTTAGGTTGGGTCAGAGGCTTTAATCTGAGTATTATTTTTTTTACTAAAGATATGTATTTGTAAGTATATTAGGAAGTAAAAATACTGCTATTGACACTAATCAATAGGTATATAAGCAAACTCTTTTTTGGTTTTGATGTGCATAAAGAAGCATGTAAATACAAAGAAAGAGCAAATATACAGAGGGTGCTGTTAATCTCTTATCTCCTACACCAGGATTTTCTAAACAGTGTTACTGAATCCATTTTTCAAGAAAAAGAGTAGCCAGAAATAGGAAACTGAAACTCACCGAAGTTTTCTGCTCAGTTTGTTTAAACTTCAAGATTTGCAGACAGAAATTAGTAATACAAATGCTCCACACCCATCCTGCATCCATGGCTTCAGTGACACAGAAAGTCAGAGCAACTATCATAAACAAGAGCTAATGTTTATGCAAGGAGGTTCAGGGAGTTCCAGTCTCCTGCTTACCCCCTATAGTGTGACCAGGGGACTGTTTTAAGTGCCAGAGGAGTGACTCCACCCCTGTACAGCTACTGTGCACTATGCAACTATTGTGCACAGTACAACTGCTGTCTCTACAATGCTGTACAGGCTGTACCTGCAATGAAGGGAATATTATTAATATTGTTAATACTAGTGGATTAGTAGTTCAAAACCGTCCATTTAAGTCAGTGCTGCACAAGTGTCCCAGCAGAATGTGAGTTGGGATATCAGTCTCATGCTTTGAATTCTTGGCAGTAGTAACACTTTTTACCTGATCAGGAGTGTTAATGTTGAGAAAACTTCAAAAAAACCGGTGATTTGGGTAAATGAGTTTTGATTACAGGAGTATTATACACTCTTAGTTCATTTTTTATCCACGTCCCTCCAGTGCCTCTTGGACGGTGTTACTGGTGCTGGATAGGTACAATCCTCCACTCCAGAACTGGCTGCCGTTCAGTAGTATGTATGCTTGTGAAGTGACTCTGAATAAAACAGACTATTTAGATGTAAATAGTGTTGTCATTTTACTGAGTCAGGATCCTCCTCACTAATTAGGAGGACATTCATTTAGTTCAGTGTTTGAACACTGAAATAAGTAATTTTAGTGAAACACTGTTTTTTTCTTTCAGTTGTTTGTTCAATTATTTTTGCTATGTATGTGTGCATTCACTTCTTTGCGTACATGTACACTAAATAAAAAGCCAATGCATTCCATATTCATTGTAGAGTTGAAAATGGAACCAAGGAGAGTGTAAGCTAATGTCCGGTGCATGATAGCACTTAATCAAATGTTTAGTTGATTGAAAATGAGTTTAAAGCACAGGCTGAATTAGTGCATAAAACATGGATCCAGAGTTTATTGAACCTTGATCCAGAGTTTACTAAAGCAAGTGGAAGTCAAAATACAGTGTTCAGTGGATTGATGACTGGACGCTAAATAACACAGCTGAGGCATGGGGGCAGCATCTCAAAAAAGAGACATGAGTGCTATGTAGTTAACAAGGAATTAAAAATAATTTGATTTTCCAACAGCCGTTTGTCAGGAAGAACTACATTTTTACATTTGGGAAAAAAAAAAAAAAAAGAAAGAAAAGATAAATTAGATATTTATAAGAGATAAGTAAAGGTTAAACAGACTAGCTCAGGGAGTGGGATCAGCAGAGAGCAGAGGAAAGACCAGAACACTGAAGAGAAAACAGAAGGCAGCTTTCTGCCTACTGCCATGTGGCATACATGGCATAAGTGGAAAAGAAAGGTAATTTAGAGTAAACAGTAGGCAGCTGTCTAATTATTAGTGTGCTCTAATTTATTAAATAACGTAATGATCTCAGGTTAATAAACCCCCACGTTGCACGCAGGTAAGTAACATAGATCTTTGTTACTTTCATTTTTTACTGCTTTATCTTCTGGACACACAGTAGGATAGTGATCATCATAATCATTATTAAATCTCTAAGTCAGTATCATTTAAGTTATTTATTTCCAAAGTATCTTATTTCCCTTGTTCCATTAAGTGCACCTGCCTTGATACACAAATCTGCTTGATCATTGGCTTTTGAAGTCCCAGCAATGAGACTGAAGATGAAGTGAACAACACCACAAACAGTGGCTCACGTAAGCTTCCAAAAGCTGATCCGCAGCAAATCCATGAACAGACAAGAGTTACTAGTGCTACCCTCTTCACATTATAGTGAATTTATTTGTATTGAACAGGACTGCATTGGGACCAACTGATAGAGAAAAGATGAGCAGCTGGTGGTGGGTTAATGGAATGAGTCTCATATTGTTTGGTCAGATAACTGCCCCAAATGGTTTTCACTAGCAGCGGGGAAAGGGGGGTGATTTGTTGCCTCCACAGCTGCTGTGACTTTTGCTGTTCTTTGACGCTATTGCTCTCTCTGCTGCCATGATGGCAACCTTCACCCCACCCCTACTGCTGCTGTCACTAATTGAGCATCTGCCCCGTTTCTGTTACTTCTGCTTTCACTGTGATTTTAGTCTCATCTTTGACTTGCGCTTATGTACTTTTGTCATGACCACAGAGACAACTGTTGACTACCTGACAGGAGTTCCAGGAGAGCTTTCCTCTTGCCATGCTGGAGATAGTTTCTTAAACCCACTCTGCTTTCAAAAGTTTCCTGATTTATCCATCAGCTGCTTTCGTGAGACTCAATTCACAATCACTTCTTCAGCCCTCTGTCCTCTCTTGATTTCCCTTCTGAAAGAGTAATACTGTAGAATAAGCAGGATCATTTTTCTACTAAGGTTTTATATACTTTGACTCTTTTTTTTTCAGGTTATAGCCATCAGGAGCAAGCTGCTGTCATAGATAAGCTAATATATACTCCTGCAGTAGACAGTCAGTGCGTGTAAACCATCCCTACCTACACTGGTATTGCTTGAGGCTGGAGTAAGCTATGCTTCAGCAACTCTTGAATTAACAGGTTTTGTCTGTCTGCAGCAATCTCCTGAGTACAACTCGCACAGAAACTCGTGGTCAATGAGGTTTTTTTGTAATCTCCCTTTTTTTTTTTTTTTTTCAAATCTGCAAATAAATATCGTAAGATTAGACATCTAGAAAACGTGTTATGAAGAAAGAATTAATAGATCGGAGAGGACTGGCTTAAAAGAGTGGAGCAATGGGAGAATGGCAGTCTTCAAGAAGTTAAAAAGCCATTGCAAAGAGGAAAGGAGTGAAGTTAGGGAAAAAATATGTTGCAGGAAGTCATAGATTAGATACCAGGAAGAAAAAATTAATGCGATGCATAGAGACTACTGGAGAGGCTGTTTGGAGAGGCTGTGGAGTTACTGAAAAATGGGTTAGAGCTTATATTTGGCAGATAATTAAAGTGGGAAGAGACCACAGGAGGTCACTGAGGCCCCACTCAAGGCAGGGCCAGTTTCCACACTGTAGTCCTATCCAAACTGTTTTTACAATTTGGCTGCAAGGGTTAATATGGGAGACTGTGTAAATTGCTCTTCCTCTGTCCACTGAACGAGTCATCTCTACTGTAGAAGGCAGTCAAGCCTGATTTCCCCTTGGTAACTCCACACTGCCTGTTTTTCATCACCTTCTTGCCCTTTATGTGCATGGATGCGGATTCAAGGAGGTCTTGCTCAATAATCATCCCTGCAACTGAGGTTAGGCTGACCCACCTATTATTCCCTGTATCCTTCTGTTTGCCCTTCTTGAAGATATTTGTGACGTTTGCTTTACTGCAGCCATCAGGAAGTTCCTTTGGTCACCAAGAGCTGTGAAAAGGAGTTTGGCCTCACAGCAGCATTTGCCAGATCCCGCAGCACTTCCGCATGCATACTCTCTGGTCCTCTGGACTTGGGTATGTCTAAGACAATATCAGTCAGGATTTATTCTGGCTATAGCTGGTCCTGCTGTGGGGCAGGAGGATGGATTATTTTGGAAAATCCCTTCTCACCTTTATCATGTGTGAGGTCTTGTATTTCTAGAATATCTTTCCTGCTCTGACAATCTCTCCTTCCTTGACAACTCTGCTTTCTCTGCACACCAAAGTCTGCCCAGATAAGGAGCACAGAGAAGTTCCATGGTTCCTCCTTTGTGCAGTTATCCATCCAATGAGGTCAGTAGAGGTCCCAGTTAGATTTTGGAGCAAGAGTTTTAATATCTCATGAAAAGAGTTGCTGTGGGTCATGTTCACCTCTTATTTTAAAAAAAATAAAGTCCTGCCAGTTAATTTTTACTTATGCACCATTTTCTGAACTTCTACTTGTGCTTTGTCCGTGGAAAAATTTGATGTGATGCCCAAATTTGGACATCTGGATTTATATTTTTGTTCCTGCTGTTGGAGTTGTGCTCATTTCTATGTACAGTTATAGTTTTGGTTAAGGATTTTCTCCACCCTTTTCCTGTTGTGCCAGGATTCATGTTCTCACCTTTGACCTCTTCCCCTTTGGTTCACCTGTTACTCTTTCTTTTGATGTGGAGAAAAAGTGTGGTTGCACATGTGCAAATGTACCAGGTTTTTTATCTTTATTCTAACATTTGTAATGTGTTCACTTCCCACATTTTAACAGCTTTATTGCTTAATGAAAATGAAAAAAAGTAAAACCGGAAAATACAACTTTAGTGACGAAACAATTCTTGGCACTTAGTTGAAACATTAAAAGATATGTTGGAAAATTTCAAAATATTAAACCTCAAAGCAAACCCTATGTTTACATTTTATTGCATGTATTATTGCTGAGACTGAAATAGGACAAGGTCCAAAAAAGTAATAGTTATGAACTTAATATTTTGCATAGTGAAAAATATATAGTTAATTAAACTGCTCTAAAAATGTTTGTATGTTTTGCTTGAGCCTTTGTGAAAGTTTGTTTCCTTTTAGTGTCTTTCCTCCTTCCATCAGACTTATTGTTTGTATCACGCTGAGCTCAGATACCTTAGAATCAGCCTTAAGTTGGACAAGAACATATGGATTATTTCTCACACTTACTAGTAAATATATAAGTAGCTTTCTTGCACAGTGAGACATGAAGCCAAATAGTATTGAAACGTTGTGTGTATATATACTCGTGTGTATACAAATGTGTCTTGTATGCATATATGTGACATTTTAAAGTAAAACTAACTCCTCTGATTTTGGTACACCAATGTAAAGATGGCAAAATCTCATGTTGGAGTTTGTTTCAACAGTGGGAAGGTAGTGTGATTAGAAAAAATACTATATTCAGAGCCAAAAACCTTTCCTTGTCTGAAATCTGTGGTTATTTCAGGTTTTGATGTCATAGCTAAGAGCATATCTGGCCCCTTCTCTGTAACTGGCATGACTTCAGGAATAAAGCAGTTGTTAGTGAGCAGAGAAAGGACTCTGGAATTTCCTGCACTCCTGCTGTGTAGATTCAAATGCTGAGTTTAAATAATGGATGAAGCTAAGATTATTATAATTGATCACTGTATGATTTATATGTCGTAATTATAACTAGGCTGAGAAAGAATTTTCAAAAGCTGGTTTCCTGGTAGCCAGAGCCATTAAATAACAGTGTGCTGCCAAAACAAAATTTAGGTGGGAACATAGCCATGGAGTTCAGAATGTCTGTCCTCCACCTGATTTATAACTACCCTTATGATGACAGTATGAGTGGTATTTTCTTATTAGGAACAGTAGGAGGTGTTTTAATTGTTTTTCTTATCTTTCTAATAGAACTTTGCATTGTTTCAGGCTTAGTCAAACATAATAACTGGAAAACTGCACAAATCTAATGTATAACAAAACTAAAAGGTGCAAGAGGTTGAAAAGGTTAATTAAAAGTGTAATGATCGCATTTACTGAGACAGTCCAATTAATCACTTTATTCCAGTGGTCATGTGATCCAGAAACCATTGCTACAGATAACTGATCTCTTGTGCTGACATACATGGTCTCTACTCATTAAAATGTGGCTTTTTCTAGAAATGGAATTTTAACTTTTTATTTTAAGCTGCTTTCCTGTATTTGATAATATTTTACAATAGTAGCAAACGTTTAACTCTGTATCCTCACATAAGAATTTCCCCAGCTATACTCCTTCTAAAAAGTATGGGAGCATTGCCCCCTTGATACTTGTAATTTTACAGCCCCAGGGGAGGTTTGCTTACAGCTTAATGGGCTTGTAGGTATAGAAGAAATAAAGCAGTGGAAATACATCATTATGTAATGTGATCTCTCTGAAACAGTGTATATGACCAACAAAGTGAATTCTCAAGTGTCAACAAGCACATCTAAATGTAATTTTTACCAAGTCAACTGGAAAAAGGCAAAAAGAACCTTGAAGGATCAATTACAGGGGTCATACCCTTGTATTATCTGATTTGCTATAATATTCATACAGGCTTTATTGGAATGGAACATAAATTTGAAAAATAGTGAGATTAGAAAGGATTGCAATGCTAGAGCAAAGAGCTAGAAGCTTTCTCCTGGTTTATTTTGCTGGGGCAGCACTTTAGAGGAAGCCCATTATAAGAAGGAGAACAGTAGTTATGTTAACACGGTAATTAATCAAGTCTGAGGAAAAGAGGAAACAAGTTGTGAATTCAATTCTGCAGTAATAAAAAGAAATGCTGAAAGTTGCCCTGTAAATTGGCATGACTTTGGTAAACAGTCCCTCACTGTGTCTTGAGAACTTGCACGCAGTAAATCACTTCTCATGGCAACCATGTAGGTTTGAATATTTTCACAGGTTTATTCTGTATTTCTGCATGTGCTAGTTGCTTCTCAATTCTGCTGGCTTAGTATTTAGCTAATGATAAAATAGCAAACTGTGTAACATGAAAGCATATGCAGTAACACATTTTCACTTTGAATATTTTAAGGGGAAATTAATTAGAAGAACTCAGCTGAAACTGTGGCCATAGCTTTCCACTTCACAAAACCAGTCTCTGACTCAGTACAGAGTAAGAATTGTATACGGAATGACTGAGCTTAGTCCCTCAGAAAAAACTATATTCTGTACGTGGTCCCAGCCATGCATAATCTCTCCCTAATGTTAGTACAGTGTAGATACATTAAAATGACCTTTACACCCTTAAACTCTTTAGGGTAGAACTGAAATCAATGGTGCTGTAATGTGAGAAATAGTAACTGTATCAGTTTGCAACAATTGGAAGCTTCTTTGTTTAGCAGCCTCTGATTTTATTCATACATTCCTGCCTCCTGTGTGAGATACCTTGGACAGAAGTAGCAGTAAAGAACCAATTCTTAAGTTCACACTATTGAAAAGTCAGAATAACTCTACTGAATAAAGTGGTTTTAACTATGCTGGCATGAATATAATGCAAAACTGCTGCCCTTAGTGACATATGGAAAATGAGGGACCCTGGCATAACGTTTCATTAGATTTGTAGTGGAAATAAAGGGTGATAGATCAGGATATTTGTGTGAGCGTAGACAGAATGAATTTCAGGATCAGACCACAATGTTGTTAACACTGAGGAGCTCAGCTTCCTCTCCCTTCCTGCTCCTGTGGAAAAAGATTTAAACCAGTTCACTGTAGTGTTTTAAGACTTTCCTCTTACATAATCTGTAAGTCAAGCAGATGTCCCTCAGCCAACCCACAGGGCTCAGCCACCTCTGAGTTTTCTGCTCAGCCTTTCCCCATTCCTCCCCAGAAAAGACTGAAAGTATCAAAGGAAATCTTAAGACATCATTTCTCCCCTTTTTTATCAACACATAACCATTATAGGAGTTTTCTCTTGCAATCTTTGTCTTCAGTGTCTGTGAAACGCAGCAGGAAATAGTCAACTAAAGGTAGCAAGATCTAACTGTAAATGGAGACAAATGTCTCGCCTAGATCCAGTGTGGAACTTGGGCAATGCAAGATGCAGCATGTAGGGCAAGTAGCCCTCTTAGCAGAATTAAACTTCTAGGAACAGAACAAGAGATAGATTTATCCACCTAGAAATCATAAGCCCCTGCTTCCAGGTGATATCTAAAATCCTTAGCAAGATGCTCAAAATCCTTGTAAAGTGCACAGGGAATACTGTGTAAAAAAAACCCCACCAAAACCCAACCCAACAAACACACAAAAAAAATCCAGTAAAAAAACCCTGCACAATAAATGTCTAGGTGGACCATAAGAAACTGAGACTTGTTGGAAGACTTTGGACCTGAAGAGCCAGATTCAGAGCCTCAGGCAGATGCATCTGTCCACGCAGGAAGCAGTGTAATGCTCCTAGGAGTAGAGCGGCACTCTTCTTTTAATGGGCACCTACCGGAAGATATCATGGTGCTTTAGTCATTAAGTTAGTGATCAAAATAGTCTTTGAGGAAGTGTGATGCCTTTGCTCTCTGCTCTTCTTTGTGGGTTTTCACAAAGCCTAGGAGACTGCCCTGTGGATTAGGCTTAGTCTGGAAGGAAGTGGGGAGCTGTGGTAAAGGGTTATATTTTTTAGAAGGGATGAGGAGAGCAGAAGATCATTCCCCTGCAGACTTAGAATTAAGGGAGTCATCTTCAGAGAGAGAATCCTGGTTTCCAGTCATTGCTCTTGTAAGAGAAATATCTCTCTTCCTTGGGTGCAGGCCAGAATCTAGCATTCAGCCTCCCAGGGAGAGCTCTCATCCTTGGGCTGAAGCATCTCATGCTGTCTCTTGTGTTTTGCAATATCCACAATTTCCCGTGCACTTTCTTGAGAACACTCTACAGTGAGGTAGTTTGAGAACCCTTCTGGGAAATGAGAACAGCGGTGCTGAGTCTCCGGGTCAAGGAAGGCATTGAACCAAAGTTTTCTAGATCCCAACTGATGATTCACCAGTGGAAAGAATCTCATAAAAACAAAGGCCAGAAAGTTCTGAAAAAGACTTTGAGCATCGCAGTTGTGCATAACATGGTAGGTGATGAACGCTTGCGAATCACATCTGCTGATTCATAGTAAGCAATGTAAATGTTCTTTATAGGGCTTGGACAAGAGACAGTCTTTACCTCCTCAAGTAGATTTATGGGTGTATTCAGAAAAGAATTCTAGGGACCTGTGGAATTTGTGTTCTCAAAGACTTCTGTAACTGACCAAGAATGTAAAATGATCCAACTTTGGTCTCGGAAACCTAAAATCTCAGTTTAGGAAGTTTTGTTTGTTTAGGTCTTTTTATTGCTCTAGCCGTGAGTGTGCCCTTCTGCACACAGGAGTCAGTCTCAACATCCTTGTCACCTGGTGTACCTACTGCTGTCATCTCTTCTAATTGCAACATGTATATTGTTCTATTTGGTAGTACTCAGACAGACCTGGGTATAGCTGCTAATATACTTGCTTGATTTTTTAAAAAGTAAAGCACCTGCTTATCCTGATTGTGGGAGAAGTTTGAAGTAAGTCTGACTGTTTTCTCAAGGTTGAATAGAAGACAAGTAGAACCTCAGAATAACATGAACTTCTGTGTCCCTCTGTCTCATGATTTCTCAGGGATGACTTGGTTTTTCTCTGCCATTTGGAGTTAGAAATAATTTGTCCATGAAATTGGTAGTTTATTTGAATCCATTAAACTGCAGATGACAGTATTTCCTGTGCTTTCCTTATTTTTTGAATCTGTTCTTCTTACAAGGCAGAATTAATTCAGTGAACCCCACAGCAGCACTTTTGTTAAAGTAGGATTATAGTTCTCCTCTTTATTCTGGTCGGATTTTGGTTCCTAGATGCCATATTCTACACCTGCACTGAAGTAGGCCCATACTTGCGTGGTCACCTCTGTCACTTTGTAGTTTTGCCTTCCATCACATTAACATTTACTGCTCTTTTTACAGCATTCCCTTCACTAAAAAAACCCATGAAAACTTAGTAAGGCTAATTATTTGCAAATAAGAATGGAAATTTTAATGGCAACCTCAGTAAATTGCTTTTTATGTAGTGTAAGAAAATTGAAAGCTAAATGTCTATGTTGGTGTTTAATAAGAATTTTATAGAACAAGTAATATTCTTTTTACACCTTCCATCTAGTGGAAGCATGAATAAGAAGCTAAGAATCTGAGAATCACTTCTTGTGCACCATGGGGTTAACAGGAGTTGAGGAGATAGCCAAAGGCTCAGTAAGTGCAGAAATGAAATAGCAATGGAATTGGAAGGAAGATGAAAGTTTAAGGTGAAGAGACTGTGAAAGAAGGTGAAGCATAAGGAAGATCACACAGGGCAGAGGAGGCCCTATTAAAACTTTAGAAACATCGCTGGATAAAAGCCTGGAGCCTTTGTCTGGCTTCTCTCTGCTGCTGTATGGGAGCTTGAGTCCAGAACTGTTGCAGCTGTAACGATATTGGGCCAGGATGGGGAGGGTTTAGGAGATACCAAATACCAACTTGGTAACACCTCGTACTATAATAAAAGGTCTGGTTTTTCATCAGTAAATTATACCAGAAAAACTTCTCACCTCGCGTGTACGTGTTACATGTGCAGTAGGAGAGCCATGAGCTGGTGATCCCTGTCACTGTCGGTAAGCAATTATTGCTGCCCCAGAGTTTTTGCACATGGTGTACGGCAGACTGCCTGGCAGGAGGATGTTTTTAGGCATCCTGACTCTATGGATGTTGGGAGCTGCCGCTTTCCCACCCAGGCAGCAGTTCCTGGCTCCGTCTGTGTTCTGTCATCACTGTGCATCAGGGTAGCACCCATAGCAGCAAAGCAGCTTGCAGCTGCTGGTGACTTCAGCTGGTAGGCAGCATGCTGGTGTTTGCCGATCTGCTCTGTTGGCCCCTTGCCGCGGGTGGGAACCAGTGCCTGGCACACAGGCATGAGGCATCAGTTATCACCTGCCTGGAAGGAACTTACCTTGGAGTCTGCAGTGATTTGGCAGGAGTGGAGAGCTGCATGGTTTGGCAGAGATTTCCAGAATGGGCCCAAGGCAAAGCAGACTTGGGATAGAGGAAGCTCTGTGCTAGGAAATGGTGGTGGGAAGGAATAGTTCCTTGTCCCAGGCTGCTGCTCTGCCTGCCTTCGATCCATATCCAAGTGCCGCAGAAGCAGGGGGAACTGACAAAGGATCTCCTTACACAGACCTTTCCCAAAGGTTGCTGGCAGGAAAAGTAGCTCTGGATTAGATCCATTTGCTCTTAACATAGTCAGTGCCTAGTAAGAGCCAAACTCCTGCCTGTCTTAATAATTTAAGCTTTGCAGAACAGAAGCTGGGTGAAATTTTGACTCTTGTGTATTACTGCTGTGTAAGTAATCCTCAGAAACACTCTCAGTATTGTTAACTGCTTATAGTTACCACTGGACTTAGGAATAATTCTGTTGTATTTTTCCAATAAAAGTAAAGAATTAAGTGTGTGCAGGATTGTAAATTTTGCATTAAAAGATGATTTAAAAGCTTGGGAGAAGCTGACATTAATGAGAACTAATAGATAGTCCTGTTTAATGCAGATGCAGTTGGTGCCTGCCTCTTACGTGCTGTATGTTAGGCTTGGTTATAAAAAGGTAGAAATCATTTGTATAGTGTGATGATAACTATGCCAGAAACAATAGCTAGAGACATGTGTATCAAAATAGAAAAAGCCAAGTGGCAAGTTACATCCAGTCATAGTTCTAGAAAAAAAACAAACCAAACACCAGAAGACCTGATCCGTATTCAGAGTTGACGTGTACAGGAATGCAAGTCTTGGGTGGATATAAATTATGTGAAACAGATGAATGAGCATAACCATTGTTTATGAACAATTTGCACCTAATTCATCTTTCACCCAAGATAACTTTCAGTGCTGTTTGTATGGTCAGTGAATTGGCTTGTGTGCTGGGTTTTTTTAAAAAATTGATTAATTCGTCCCTTTTGATTTTTACAGAGTTCATATTCACAGTGCTTTTTAATTCTGTATCAGCATTCACTACATTTTAGACCCTTAATGGAAAACATGTGTATACTTATCAGCAAAGAGGTGCTTTATTACATCTTCAGTTTTCTTTTAAAGAATGCTTTCTAATATATCATACAGTAAGCTGATGTCTGTTTGTATTGAAATGTACCATTCAGAGCTCTTCCACAGAATCTTGTTTTAAGGAGTGGAATTCAGCAGTTGACTCTCAGACACAAATAACCATGTAATTACTCTGCAATCACATAGTAATTAGCATGTGCTATTCATATATTACGTAATTATATGCCCTGCAGATTACACAGTAATTATATTTGTACTAAACATATAATTCTATATACTGTATTAAAAAAAACAACAACTTGAGAGTTCATAGTTAAGATTATAGTTGTATGCTAATGTAATACAACTTTTTACATAAAAATGTTACAAATTTATGAAAGGGCTGTATTTTATCTCTTCTGCACCTGGTGTTGCTTAAACTGTGGTAGGCTCCTATGATAAGAAATGCTTGTCTCCCTTAATTTATAAGTCAAATGTTGCACATTTATAATTTTGTAATTTGTGAAGATAAGAAGCAAAAAGTTGCAGTTTATTGTGCAAGAAGGTGGGATTGGAAGGACTTGGAGTGTGAATGTTAAATGTACAAAGGTTAAGTGTATGAACACACTGAGCCTATCACTAGAGTGAAAAACAAATTAATGCTGCTTATACTTTGCATTATTTCTGGTAAGTAATATACATGGCAAGACACATGGGATTGTAGCAGGTGATGTATTTGTATAATGTGAAGTGTGTGCTAGCAGCAAGGCTCATCTTGGGCACAGGCAGTTCAGGCAACTGCAGTACCTCAGCGCAGAACATCAGCCAAGCTTCATCATCTTTTTCTGCGGTGGAAGAAGATAGAAGGGTGAAGCCCTGATCTGGGAATGGGAGGCAAAGTGGTAGGAGCATTGAGTCGTAAAAGGGCCTTGAACTGAATTTTTGTGAAAAGGTGGAAGATCTAGAAAAAAAGCTTTTTTTCAAGAGGAATTTAGAGCTTTAGATTGTTTGAGGTGTTTTATCTTTGGCTAGACCCCCCCTAAGAGCTTGCTGTAGAGTTTTAGATATTTGCAAAATGGTTTTTTTATCTTGAAAATTCTGTTGTAATGGGAAGTTAATGTATTTTCATGGATCTCTGGTGTTGGCATTCCTAATATCCAAAGCAGTATTACGATTATTCTTAATTGAATTTTGCATTCTAATGCCAGTTGCCTTCATTTTCAAGCAAAGCATATATTGCTTCTTAATATCTGAAGAATGTATTGCAAAATTAAATGCGTGGTTATAGTCTTAACTTTTATCTGTGTTAAATTTTGTTCTATAATTTCTTGCAGCGCGTGTGCATGTGCGTGAGAGAGATACACTCCTTTTAAAATGTTTCTTTCCCAGTGACTTGTTAATTCTACATCAGCTTCTTCAAAGCTTGTGAACTTCCTAAAGCTTCCAGGCTTCAGGTGGCATCTATAGATCTTACAAAAGTGTCTTTAAGCATGGCTCTTGCAGACATTGTGGGTGGCCTTAGGGACCTCACAGTTGTGGGGCTGCACCTGCTTTCCTTTCTGTCTGGGTGGGCTATTTTCATACCTCAAAAACTGTAGTAACAGGCATGTAGCTTTTACATTCTACAGAGTACACAAATTGCATTTAAATGTTGTTACCTAGTGTAGACACTGAATGTAATTTATACTGTTCAAGGGAAAAAATGTCAGAGCTGTACAAAACCAGAGTTAGGAGCCCATGTTCTTACCGTGTTTTTGTGCGATGGGCCAGACATCATATCCCTTCCAATTTTCCAGTCATTTTAATAGCTTTTTAGTGAGGCCAAGTCTTACCCAGTATTCATCCTGCATGTCTGCTATGAAGAAGATAAAGTACAGCCTGCCCAGTGTAATGGTCATTGATTTGCCAGCATTCTGATCTTAACGCATGCCTGTACTCTTGGTCACTCGTTAAACCATTACCCTAAGAAATGTAAGGACCGGTCACGGTTTCTGGCACTGAAAGTGTTGTGTGTAACAGATATATAATCAGGATCTCATTAAGAGTGAAATAAACACAAACATCAAACCACAATATAAATGTGACGCATTTCTTACTGCTGTTGTGTTGTTTTTTCTAGTGGAGCCAGTACTTTCAAAGGGGAACAATTGCTTGGATGCAGCAAAAGCTTGTAACCTAAATGATACCTGCAAGAGGTTCAGATCTGCTTACATAACCCCCTGCACCAGCAGCACGTCTAATGAAATCTGTAACAAGCGGAAGTGTCATAAGGCCCTCCGGCTATTTTTTGACAAAGTTCCCCCAAAGCACAGCTACGGGATGCTCTTCTGCTCCTGTCGAGACGTAGCCTGTACAGAAAGGAGACGGCAGACTATTGTTCCTGTGTGTTCATATGAGGACAGGGAGAAACCAAACTGCCTGAATTTACAAGAATCCTGCAAGAAGAATTACATCTGCAGGTAAGATAGCACATGGCAGGGGAGTGATTAATGAGGTACCAGAGAGAACTTTTTGGTACTGCTGGATTTGCCAGGGCTAAGGGTCAGAATATTCACTAGGGAAAAGGATGGGTCACGTAAAAAGGCAAATGCCTCTGACATCCTTAACAGAATAACAAAAGCCTGCATCTGGTTATAGTGTGTACCTTTTCCAAAACTGTTTACAGCTACTCCCTCGTGTTACAGAGGATTCTAAACTCCTACTTCAATTTTTAGAGATTTTTGTTGGGAACATTTACATTAGGTGTCTCTATAAAAAGGTGTCTCAGGATTATTTTTATGTCCCATTAGTGACCAAGTGAAAATAGAATTATTCATTATAATGGGATTTACTTTCATTATAAACTTACACGTGAGCACCAATAACTGTGAATATGAGCTGTGTGTTGGACTTTATAAATGGTTACAATACACAGACTACTAGTGGGTCTTTTCTTGAAAAAAAATTCCACTTTTCCTGAAGAAAGAAGTCCACATATGTAGACTAGATCCCACTATCTTCATAGAGCTGTTTTAGCCTTGGAATTAACTTAGCTCCCCTCTCCTGATAAGAGTGCTGGGCTAATACAAATTGAGGGTCATTGATTCACTGACCTAATTCACAGCCTCTTTCCCCTGTGTTCAGCCCGGAGAGTGCTCTGTGTGCTGCCTCACAGGACAAACTAGGTCCTGTTGCCTTCATTGAGTTCCCTGCATATTGTTACACAATGCTTATGTAGTGGCATACAGGATCTCCTCTGCCCTTAGGAATTGCTTTATTCCTACTTAGCATTGTGTATTTTTATATTAGAATGTTGTTTTGCTAATGTCATGTTTATTAAGTTATGCCCAAGAATCTTGCTCATTTCTAAAGTGTAACTTCCTCGTAGATTATCCAGTTCTGTGAATTAGCAAGCAAGGAAAATAAATACTATTGTAAAATGTCAAGGACACTGAAGATATGATATAAATCTTAATAAGCACTTACATGGGCCTGGTAAAATATTTACTTTGAAGTTTGTTTATGAGATCTCCAGTGCTGCATCTTAAGTCTTTAGCTGTAGCACCGCAGACATGCTGAGTGTTGTTCAGAGGTGAGAAGAGCAGCGTCCTACCCTCGATGGCTCAGGGGAAATCTGGAGCCAGTTTCCTGCTAACCCAAATTAGAGCAGATTTAAATCAGAGCAGGGTTCTCTTTTCAGTCCAGGGAGTTGCATTCAGCACCTTCATAGCTGATGGTACTGCCATTTGTGAAAGATGTGGTCTCAGAACCTCCTGTTTTCTATTTTCATGTTGTACCATTAGTCTTTTAGCTTATATTCATTGCCTTCCTATATACAGGCCCTGTTAATTAGTATTGTTACAGTATCTTTACTGTGTTTTCTGCCAAACTTCAGTGTGTTACAGTGCCAATGAAACGGGAGAGAGAATTTTATAAGGGAGACTTCTTCCTATTATTTGGGCTGCAGTGTTCAGGAATTACTTAGTTAAATTAATGCCATTACTTCTCTCATGACTGCTTTTCTTTGGTCAGCTTTGATCTAATATTGTCTCAGCAGCTGAGTTTTTAATGGTATTTTGTTTGAGTTGCCTTCATGAGTCCGGTATTAACGCTTTCTTCATTGCAGTGCTGCAGAGAAAAGCTTGGTGAAATCTCTGCTACTGCTGCAACTTTGCAGGCAGCAATGGGATAAAAATGGATTTCTTTACATTCTTCATGTGGCTTCTTTTGATTTAAAACACCAACATTTAAAAGTTTGGACTCATCCAAGGCTCAGCAAGACCTGTCTGTGAGGGTGAGGGGCAGCACTGGTGCGAGGGAACAGGTGGGCAACTGCCTGCGGGATCTGGGGCAGAGTCAGTGAGTGCAGCACTTAGATCCTATGCCTGGAGGTAAAGCAAGCTTGATGTGCTGTTGAGAGTCATCTCACGTAGGTGTTAATACCTCTTGGGCTGTCTAAACTGCTACTGTATTTAATACCTTCCCTTTCTGCTGTCAAGTAGAGGAGGAATCGGCAGCAGAGCTATTCCAGACTACCCATAATATGGCGAAAGACATTTTGTTTCTATGACTTGTTGTGCACTTAGAGGGAGTTGATGTGATTTGTTCCCTTTGCCCTGCAAGAAAGCAGGGACTTAGGCAGGGGAGGAAAGGAAGGGGTGATCTCCTCCCTGCTATTGTAAGTATTGGCACCGATAAATATCAGTCTACATAATAATTCCAGATCCGTTTAGAATGATTAAAAGCAGTAGTCAGTAGGCATATAATTCTAGCTCTGATAACTTCTATTTAATTTTGAAATCAGAAAGAGTATCTAAATGGGAGAATAATTTGAGAATATGTTCTGCCTACTGTGAAACCCGAGTAATTTAGAAACTATTATTTGCGTGCCTATTATATCTATTAAAGCGTCTTCATAATGCTAGTTAAGACAAGGGGGACATTTCTGAAGTGATTCTGAAAGTACGCTCACAAGTGGGTTTTGGATGCTGCTTACTCAGGAATGCAAAATTTGAATCTGCCTGTACTCTCTATAATACATCAACTGGGCCTCTGCAAACTAGTATGTAAACATTTCGGTTTGGGTGCTCTCTAAAAGCTTTATCCTGGATGTATGTATCACTGAATCTTGGTTTGAAACAGAGTTAAGAGCAGGGAAGCAATCTGGCCAGACTGCAGGTACCACTAATTGAGATGGCAGGACGCTTTGCTTATTTTTATTCATTAATCTAGCTGTTATATAACATAAACTCTTGATCAAGAGAAAAAGAGACCAGAAATGTCAGGAAATGCAAATATGTTCTGATTTATGTAAACAGTCCTTATTTTTCAGCTTCATCAGAGTATGGTATGGTTCGTTTCCATTACATTTTTCTGCTGCCTCTACTTGTATCCTAGTCCATATCCAGCTTTGAAATTGATTGGAGCTGCTCAGGCATGCCTGTCAATGCTCACTGAAAAAAAAAAAGAAGAAAAAAATAAGAGAAAATAAGAAAGGAAATGAAAAGGAAAGAAGGAAGGGGAAAGGGAAGGAACAAACTGAAGCCATTAGAGTTCCTTTTTGTTAGGAACATAAACAAAGCTTCTAAGGAAACTCAGTGTATTGTCAAAAACTTTCACTGATGTTGTTGTCCTGGAATAGCTCAAACCTGGGAGGAACCTCCTATTCTGATCAGCCACAAATTAAACTTCAGAAAGTTGACTGGCATGTTTTAAAAATAACATTCTGCTGTAAATGCAGGACAGTGTGCATCATTTTTACCACTATCACATTTGACAGTATTTACAATACTATTTTCTTCGAGTAATGAAAGCGTGAGTCATTAGTTTGGTCTTTTCAATGATCTGTGTTTTGAATTTGCATACTTCCTCTGTCTCCTGCTTATGTTCAGAAGGCACTGACCAGATTGATAATGATACAGACGTAGTATTTATTAAAAGAACAGTATCAATCTAGTCATGTAATGCAAAGACCTGAAAACAAAGGTAGCATAAAATGAGACCTTTTTTTGTTAATGTAAGAATCTAGTAACAGCATGTTTCTTGTCCTTTACATTTACTATATTCAGAATAGCTGGTCAAATCACTGAGGCTCATTTTTAAGGTGAAATAGCCAGGAGTGGTTCTTGACTAATTTCAAAAGACAGCTATTTAGACCTTTTTTATGGGCTGAAATAAATATTAATCTTACTGTTTTGCCTTTTGTTCTGTAAAAAGTACATGTTACTGTCTAGAGCTATTTGATACTAAAAAAAAATAAAATAAAATGGCTGCATAATATATTTAAATAACTTTTTCTCATGGGACATCTGAAGGATACTAATGAAATATCCTATGAGGTTTCAGTAGGTGAGTCACCTCCCTAAAAATACAATAAATATGTTTTTCGCACCCTGTATTCAGAGAGCTAAATCTTTATAAATGTGCTTTCGTTGGTGTGTTCTTACCTCTTGACCAGTTTCTGGTCACCTATCCTATCCATGTAATTTTGTTGCCTAGTTTTTTTTGCAAACACCCATTCAATTCTGTATGAAAGCTGTCTGCTTCTACAGGTATAAGAACACTGTGTGAAGATAAGCAAACATTTTCATCAGTGCATAAAAGATTTCATCCACAGTAAAAGCTAGGAAAAAAGCTCATCTGCTTGCTGTGTTTCCTGAAAATGTAAGAAATTTTCCAAGAGGTAAATTCTTCTTTATATTCTGTTGAATATTTTTAATGATAACTTACCATGGTACAGGCATATGCAAATCTGCAAGTCCTTTATACCAGTACCTGTTTGTAAAAGTGGCTTCTCTACATAAGACTTCCGGGCTGTTCCTGCAATATGTACTGTTACTGACTACAAACTGTACACCCTCATGAGTAAGATTTGCCAGAGGAAAGGGTCATCAGACACTGTAGGAAGTCTGTGATGAGGTGTTACAGATGTACGTTCAGCTTTTTCTGTCATGCTACAGCGGGGGTGGGGGAGGGAGCCTAGCACTTCGTGTTAGGAGGGACCCTTCTTCAGCTGTAGCATTAAGAAGTAGCAGGAGTGCACTAAAGGGTTGTGTAGGGCAAGAAGGAAGAGGGGAAGAAAAATATGCATTTTTCCTTACATTTTCTATTCCTTAGACTTACCTTTCATTTTTTTTCACATTCCCCCTTGCTTTTTTTTCATGCCTCTTCCCCTTGCGTAGTGTCCTTTGATCTCCTGTTTCCAGATTTCCCAGTCATTACTGAGTTTCACTGCCTCTCCAACGCATTGAATTCTCTCAGTTACGGCCACTTACAGTCCCTCCTAACTTGCTCCTCTGCATGTTGTTCTTTTCCTCCCTCGATATCCTGCCACAGTCCAGTGATCTTCTGTAATTCAGAAAATGAGGGGGAAAACATAGGTGCTACCTCCCTGTCTGAGCCTATATT
This sequence comes from Actenoides lindsayi, assembly GCA_025331215.1. Lineage (NCBI taxonomy): Eukaryota > Metazoa > Chordata > Aves > Coraciiformes > Alcedinidae > Actenoides > Actenoides lindsayi. The sequence goes on from WTSP01011106.1 coordinate 50,420, forward strand.
GGTTACAATTCAGTTGTCCAGCTGCTAAGCCTGACTGCTCAGTCTCAAGACTGACTCTAGCTTTACGTGTTAAAAGGACACTTTGTGGATATTTTCATGAAGGACACAATAACATTATACAGCTCTGTGTAACAGAGCTGGATTTACAACCCTCTGGGGTATTTTTATCAGTTTGGCACTCAAAGCAGTCTGGCAGCTCCTTGAGATGATTGTTTTGCTGTGGCTATGCAAAACAACATAGTTTTTTTTAATGCTGTTAAGGACATTAAAACAGGGACACTCTTGATTTCTAGAGACGTGTAGGCTATGCCTGTATTGTATGTCTGGAGACTGAGTCAGGGGAGAGGGTGAAAAACCTAGTGTGCTGCCTGACTCACCCTGTACTAGACGTAGGATGTCTACAGTGTAATAGGGTTAGCTACCTGCACATTCTCCCTGCTCTCTCTCTGTGTGACATCAAGAAAGCTCCTGTGTCTGCAAAATACCAAGTGGGATAGGAAAAAAATCTCAAGCTACCTTTTGGCCCATATACTGCAGCATGCCTACAAGTTCACCTCACATCTGTAAGCATAGACTGAATTTGAAGAAGCATGTTTCTTATATGTCTACATAAGTGTATGCATATATGTATATATTGCTAGCGGTACCATATTTATTTAAGTGAAAAAAATACCCAGGTATTAATTAATTTTGATGAATTAATAGTGAGGAATGATCACAGTTTGGAAAATTTAAAAAATGTCATCTAGGGGGAGATGGAACTAAGGCTGGTGTGCTCTGCGAAGAAAATATGATGGTCTAGTGGAATATGTGTGTGGGGAATTACTTGGCCTGGAAAAAAAAAAATTAATGCAGTCTCTGCAAAATAAGCAAAAACCCTTTCAAGTCAAGGCAAAGTAAAGGCAGAAAATGCTGCAATATTGTATTATTTTCTTCCCTTCTAGTCATTTTACATGATTGATTACACTGACATATTTTGTTAGCAGAGTAAAATATGGTATTACTTTTCCCTCCCCTCCCCCCCCAACAAAGGTAATTTTAGATTTCTTCCCCCTGAATAAAAGGAGTTCCACCTTAAAACATCTTCATAAATCCCTTTGGAATCCAAAAATCAGAATACCCAGCAAAACAAGACTGCTTTGTCCCTTTTAAAGTGTAGATGGATCACATTCTGCAGTGCTAGGATCTGCTTGGCCAGTCCTCATTTATACTTCTCTGTTCTGCTTAAGAGATTCTTGAAGATTAAAAGCTTGCTGGGTGGCTGACATTTCTCTGAAAGAAGCAAAGACACAAGGATATAGTAATTAGAAAAATGGCTCAGCTTTATTCCTGCACCCAATTTTCACATAGCTTTGTGCTTTACCAACGAATAGAGCCTCATGCACAGGGGGTTTATGCTCCAAGAAGCAGTAACTAGACAGTATCTTTAGACAGAGGTCCCTTGAATCTCTACAAGTAGCATCCCTTCAGTCAGCTAGAACCTCTGCTGATTCCTGAACCTGAGTCTCCATGAAAAGGCAGCAAAATTCTAATGTGCCTGTTATCTTAAAACACATGGTGAGAACTGTTTGATTCAGATGACATCTGTTTTGCTTGGTGTAGCTTTGGCGGTGTCCCTGATGTGGCTGAACTCCTGCTAGCCCTTTCTGATTATTTTTAAGGTTAAGAACAAACCATGGCACTGAATGTTCATTATTACCTGTCTACAGGGTTGAAAGAGTAAAAGAGGGGAAAAATGTGTGTATGAACATACAGCAATCATAAAATAAACTTGGGTACAAATCATTAGAATTTTATAGTCTGTATTTAGATACCGTGCCTTCCGTGTCAGTCCCTTTTTAGCCAAAAGTATCCAGTGGCCTGAAGTACTCAGAGCCACCATTAAACTTTAGTTCTAAGAACTTCATGCCATTTGTATCATCCAGATGTGGTCTGTCATGTCTGTGTATCATTTTGTCTGAAAAGGCTAGTTTTGTTATTCTGAGAAAGGAAAACTGCCTGTGTAATATAATATAGGAAAGAAGACTACAGCCAGAAAGGGGTTACAGCAGGGCAAATGTGACCTGTTTTGTTCATTTATCATGAGGGAAAGATTAACTACATATGTTAATGAAGCAGTTTCACCAATGTTTAGTCAAAAATACTGAAATCCGGGAAAGTTAAATTTGGCATTAAACTTTAATAGAGATCTAAATTTGGAGCTACTCATGTTCTTACAGATAAGCAAATACTTAATTGCTTTGCTGGATGGGGTTCTCATAAGAGTACTGCTACCACTGATTTGTTGAATTATTACTTAAGAGATTTTTGTAGAGAGCGGGAGTTTAGCATCCACCAGTTTGCATGAGTAGCTTCCACCCACTAATCTGTTAAATCAGGCAAAGTGAAGATTTTTGATCCCTTTTAATGTGCACCCAGTCATATTTGGCTAACTTGCTGTTTCTGGGGCAAAGAAAGGGTGCATACATCACACAACAGCTTTTTCTTTAATAAATAAAAATGTTTTCTCATTTACCCCAAACCATGTATATGCTACAGACAAGAAGCTGCTGTATGTTTAATGTGAATAACAGGGCTATTATATCAAGTCCATTCCCAGTGTGCTTCCTCTGACATCAGTGACTTCAGTGGATTTATTCCAGGCATGAATTTGGTTATTCCTGTTCTGTGTAGGTAAATCTTCAGGCAATGCTAATTAAAAGAATGTCAACGGATTTTACCATTCCATTATGCTGGACTTTGTAAAGGTTATTTATATCATTCTACATCAGGCCCCACTGAGAGAATATTTCTGGTGGCAGTTCATCTATTAAAATAGCTGCAAGAAAATGTAAGCACTGGAACTAAAAATAAAACTTTGTTTCTCAACAGAGCAAGTGACAGCCACATGCATATTTTCAAATTTTAGCATTTTAATGTTTACTGAATAGAAATTGCATTGCTTTCATTATGTTTTAAGCGCTACCATGTTACAGATGGCATAACTACTGTTAAGTGGAAGCCAGATGTAAATGTACCAGTATCTGCAGAGAGTTCTAGGCAGCAGTGGTGGTTGTTTCCTATGCTTTGATTATCTGCTGGCTTTAAAGCAAGTGACACAGAAAAAGTTTTCTGGTGTGTGTTTACTGTTGAATATAGATTTTCTGTGAGAACTGACTGTGACCCTTGCCTAAGACTATTAATAGATGACCTTACATTCACATGTTTGTGCTTACACTATAAACCATTACAGCAAGCTTTTTTATTATAAAGCACATATGACCAAGACCTCTGTTAAATTAAAACTTGATCATATCATTTCAATGTTCAGTTCACTTTCTTTTGTACCAGTTCAAGCATAAATTATAGTGGTTGTCCTCTCAGTTACGATGCTCCCTTTTATAATTGGGCATTGTGAAATGCTGGAAATACATCTCACTAACTGGCCATCATTCAGCATTCCAAAATACTCTTCAGGATGGACAGTGTCTTTCAGAGCCTCTTCTGTAAACATCTGGATGTATCACAAGATGTCAGCTGTCAGCCTCAGTGGCCGTATTCAGCTTTTTTTGACAGTGGAGATAAGACACCCTCTTAAAACAGCCACATCATCCTTAACTAGTAAAAATGGTTTGTTTTCTAGTCTTACACTACAAATCAGTGCTTTCTGTACTAGCACTATATATCCATATATTTTCTAAAAGCAACTAAAACGTATACCATAAGGTCAATGCTGTATTGGCTTGTTAGTGGCAGAACTTTTTGACCTGCTGTTTGATGGGCCCTTTTTTACTCATGAAAAAAAAAAGCAGTTCATATAACAGAGACTAATCTGCTTCTTTTGGCTGTAGTTCTGTTTTCGTATTTGTTGTCTTACTCATGAAGTCAAAAGAGTCTTTGGAGTATCCTCTGGATGAGTTTCAGCTATGCTGGCTGTCTGCAGACAGATTGAGTGCAAGATCACACTGGGCACATTTTCTTTTCTTCAGCCAGGTCTCTGACAAGGGGACACAGAGCTGTTCCCTTTAGGAACACATACCACAGTGCCACTGAGGGATTTTCCTATGCAAAAAGCATCCCTACATAACCTTAGGAAACCTGATGATCCAGTGCATCTGCTAATAGAAACATTTCTCATAAAGGGAGATCTTGTATTGAACTTTCTACATTATTTTCTGTCTCCAAACTCCATAATAGTTTCATGCTTGAGCCAGTAATACTCTATTATAGTTTATTCAAGTGGTTACAGAGAATATTACTGTCATGAATGTCTTTCTCAGGTACTTGGAAGGACACCCTTTCCATGTGCACTCACAATATAGTTGTTAATAAACACCTAAGCATCCAGTGGCACACTCAAGGACTTGCAGTGGCACTAATTTCTTTGTCTTGCTTTTTGAGAGTGACAATGATTTTCTTAGGTTTCCAGCATGTAATTCAAAGACATTCTCGTCTGCTCAGCTAATGAAGTGAGAACAACTGTCTGTCTAATGCACGAGTTCTTTCCTGAGTAACACGCTACCAAGAGACACACTAAGGCTTGGACATCTTTAAACGTGACAGTCATTTAAATTTAGAAGCTTAAATTAAACAGCATAAAGGAAATGAAATAAAATGAAAATACACAAATTCACAGTACTTGAAAAGTAGCTAGTGGATTTGTTCCTGTTACTGGAGAGCTTTGGTACAGAGACAGGTAGACTAAATAGAAATCCTACCAGCATCCTCTGATGGAAATCACAGCCTATCATTTTGTAGAAGATTCTCCGCGAAGTGTTTTCTTTGCAGCTGAGAAGACAGAAACACATTATGCATGCTTAGAGTCAATACAAGGAAACAGAGCCCCACAAAACATATTTAATATAGGTTTGATTTCCTGTGGAATGCTTTCCAGATGTTCTTTCAAACAGGCCTCTAAAAAATGATGTGAAGTAATTTTTTTTTTCAAAGAGAAAATTCTGTTTTGTGTCACTGCATCTGAGAATCACTGTTCTAATTCTTTATTGCATTTCCGTGTGCTCAGGATTTGCACTGTATTTTTCAAAATTGGTTTTATTGCACAGAAGTTCAGTAGTATAAAAGTATTTATTTTACCTAATTGCAGATAAATCATACTTGTTTAGAATCACATTTGAGCTTAGTAGTTTTCCTCAAAACCCAAAGGAGACACAATATATTAAATTAAAATTACTCTCATGCATGATCTTGAGTCACTTAGAAGATTTAACTAACACTGATGAACTATGAGATTAGTGTTTTATTACATTCTTTTGATTTTCTGTAGCAGACATTGTGTAAAAAGATCTAACAGGTCTCTAGCAGATGACACGAGCAAGGGGAAAGCTAATGTTAACAAAAAATGGTATATGACTTAACTTTAATTTGCTTTCCATAAAATACAATAATAGAATATGGGTATGAGGTATGTTTACATAGAGCACTTGATATTCAGAAAAATGAAGTTTGTTTGTAGAAAAATAGAAAGAATGTTTTTACTGTTAATTTAAAAACAGAGATATGCAAAGATGGAAATATTTTCCATTTTTCATGACTGAATTTCTAATAGTTAGCTGTCCTTATTTGGGGTACTAGGTGTCTAGAAAGACCCTGGTGAACAAAAAGCCTCAATAACATAGGTACTAGCAGATATGGTTGGGAACATGGTACGGACAGACAGCTAGACAGTTTGGATTGAGTATGGGTGCTCAGCTGGAGGAAGTAGCTTTGGTGGAGTGGAGTGTCTGTGCCTTATGCTCTGAGCAAGCATTTGTGATGCTAAAAGGCATCTCAATAAATCTTGTGTGATCTCTGGCTGTTTCTGTATCCAGTTATTCCACAATCCAAATAAGCTGTCTGTATGTAATTGGAAGTTGTCTGTATTTTACTTCTGGATGAAGAATATAATTTTCAGAGATAAATTGAATCCAGAGTCAAACACTTGTATGGGCTTAGGCTGCCAGTCATTTAAAATAACAAACCAGAAGCAAAACGAGATAAACACCAGCGTCTTTCATTTAGTAGCTGGTATTTGGTGTCGAAGATCCTGTAGTGGTTTCTGCCAATGTTGCAAAATATTTGAGTCTGCCTGTGTGAGAGAAACTGCTTTCAATATTCTGTCTTGAGAGCCAAATGATCTGCCTTCAGATCTTTGTGTTGTTACCCTTCCTGCCTGCTTCCCAAAAGGTACAGATGCTGAGCTGTGTGTCCGGGTGCTGTATGGGCTCAGGGCTCCCTGCAGTCCATGGGGATCCCCCTGGGACAGGCAAGGCAGGACCTTGCAGGCAGGGCTCATCCCACCACCCCATCCAGGGGCAGCCCTGGGTATCATGCACCTCCCTCGGGACAGGCTGGAACACTGGCTTGTAGGTGGACCTGGCTTACTGGGGCCCGTGGTTGGGCAGGGCAGGGCAGGGCTGGGGGAGGCTGGAGTCTGAGGTCTTATAGTGTCGCTGGGGTAGGGACTGAAGACTGGAGGGACTGGTGTTGGATCCTAGGCCATAGGCTGGGCAGGGGAAGCCCCAGAGGAGTGCAGGGACATTAGTGCCCTCAGGACCCAAACACTGTCATTGTTCGAGAAGGAGAGTAGCGACCCAAGAAAAACTAACCTTTTTGGTAAAAAAAAAAATAAAATAATGCAGTTGGTATTTAATAAATATATGTGAAAATTACCATTTAAAAAAACTGTCAGAATTTATAGTTCCTCACAGGTGCTCAACAGTGTGTGTGCATAACCTAGGATATATGAGATGCATTCATATTATATAGCTCTAGTGTCTTTTAATGAAAAAAAAAATGTGTCAAAGCTGTATTACTGTGTGCTGGGAGGGTCATCTCTCTTATGATGGAGGAGCGCTGAGGCTTTTTTCAACTCACTGGTTGATAGAGTTTCTTGTGTAGCCTTTGCCTCATTTTCTTGCTGCCCACTCACTGTTGTTTATGAAACAAAGAGAAAATGAGCAGCTCCTCCAACATTGAAGTCATTAGTTTGGCCACATACCAACCCCTCTTGCCACTGTTGCACCCCATCAGAAATATCACCATCCAAGTTATATGGGAGCTATTTGTAGTGACAGAAGAGGATACTGCATTTGACCCCCACAGAAGAACAACAACTATTTTGGCTTGTTTGTTTTTTTTCCTATAATGGTGTCATTTATCACTATGACACATATTCATTGACTTAGTCTGCATTTTTTCAGTGTCAGATTTATACTTTCTGGTTTGAATATTGATGCAGCACTTCCCTAACGTGACTGTACTATGTCTGCCAAATGGTGTCTAGACACTAGAGCAGCTTTACTAATTAGTGTAGTCACCCCAGTCGCTCAGCTTTGGCATTTACATACTCTTTATGTTACTGCTGTTGAGCCGTAAATAGGAACCTAAACACAAGCAGCAACATAAAGAGAGGTTGCAGTGAACATGTCCAGACTTCACCTAACACCACTGAGGTGAGCGCAGAGGACAGCAGCCGTCGCTCCTTGCATTCAGTAGCAGGGCAAGTAGTTGTAGCCATTCCCCTGGACATCACAGCATGTGTGTGTGCGGTCAGCAGGAGGCCAAGATTCAATGTCTTTCTTGGTCTGAAGATCACCAATGCAAAGGCAAGGGTGAGAGAGAAGATTTCTCTCTCTCAAGGCTCAGCCCCTGCATACCAGCAACTGAAGATGTGTACAGCCAGCGAGAAAGAGAAAAGTAAGGGAAATCAACAGCCGTGAGCCACTGACAGGGGTTCTTCTTGAGGAGGATTCATGTGTCTGCTTCGTAGAGTCCTTTCTAATAGGCCATGATTTACACCAGATCCAAACTAAAAGGGCAGTTTTAGAAGTTTTCTGCAACTTCATCATTTATATCCTGCTTTTCAATATTCCACCAGTACTTGAGGCCGAGTTGACCAACTTTAAAGGGGGAGAACTGATAAATATCAAAGATAACTTCAGAACATCAAAGAACTTTTACAAACCTTGAGAATAAAAAATAGTGAAAACTTAATCAATGTTGCCTATGCAACAGGCTGTGGTAATATAAAATTAAATTGCCTCAAAAATTATATGCAGATTAAACACAATACTGCTATTAACAAAGCTTATTTGTAAGCAAAATTTGAAAGTTTTGATTTATCCTGCTGAGTATATAAAGAACCACTATCAAAAGGAAAACAAATTAACTTTGTTTTCTTTGTATTTTTAACTGTTACAAATGGTTTTACTGCAGCTAATGCAAAGCATTAGAGAATAGCAGGTTTGGGATTTTTTACTCTTCTTCTCAGAAAGACTTTGTTGTTTGAGCAGGTTTTCTTTGAATTTGCAATAGGATTATTCTTATTTTTTTTTTCAGTTAGTGGTATACAAAACATTTAGAGTAAGATTTCCAGAAGACCTGCAGTTTACTTTCACAAGATTTTCCAGGGCTAAGGTAGGAATCATTTAATTTGTAGGGTTTTTGCCCTACAAAGAGAATTATCATTATTATTATTATCATTATTATTATTATTTCTTCCTAGGAAGATGATTTCTGTGTGGTTCTCTTCAGTTTATTTCTTATGCAAGTGAAAGGAAAAAAATCATTAATGCTGCTGTGCATGAATAGGATTTGTGATTCTTCAAGAGAAAAAAAAGAAATTGTTCCTTTTAAATGTGGTCTTGCTACATGTTAATGTACAATATAAACCAGCCTCCCTCTCTATCCAGCCATTGAGCAAATAGATACATGTATGTACACTGCACACAGAAAATTGTGCACATTTGAAGGCACACACATTGCAAGCTCTCTTTGTTCTCTAGATTACCAAACTGCTCAATCATGGGTTAGACACTTGGCCACAGGTTACTACCTACAAGTTGCTTCCTGTTGAAGGAACACTAAGGTAACACAGTGTGCATATGTTTGTAAGACCACTATCATCTGATGGCTCTTTTTCAGCATCCCTGAAAGAACTGTCTCTTTTACCCAAACAGTTCTTAATATCATGTGTGATACTTTAAGATAAATGATTCTGGGATCTCTAATTAGGCTAATTTATCTTTTTCTAGATAAATAGCAGCACCACTCTTTCGGTATTGCTGATGAGCACACTTTCATCAGTGCCAGTCTACTGGAAATATTTGGGGCTAGAACTTCAGAGCGCATTAATCAGCAGATCTGTGCTGAAAATAATGAAGTTATTTTATGGCAGATGGAAGTCTGTCTCTGTTTTTATATGCTGGCCTTGACTTTATCTCCAGTGGAAATGAATCCACGTAAATATTAGGTGTAGTTAACAGCTCAGAAGAGAGTGAGAACTTTGATAGTATGAAGTTTGGATGACTCACTAGGGAGGAGGTGCATGATGATGTCCAGTAATGCTTGGAACAGAGCTATCTGAACTATATTTGGCTTCTGAAAACTTAAATGTGCAACCTTGTCAGATCATTACCTTTTATGACCACAAAAATTCTTCAGAAATTAACATAGAAATCAAGCTGTATGCAGAAGGGATCAGCAGAGCAATTTTTAGCCTCCTTTAGGGTTTACAACAAATACATTCTTTAAGCAGACTGGGTAGCAAATGACTGGTGTTATACCATACTTACCTGTCCTTAAAAACATTTAGAGAAGAGGAATATATTAAGTGACCTCTGGACCAATACACCTAATAATCTAAGGGAGAACTGGACATTCATGAATGATTAAATGATTGCAAGAAATGTTTTCAGGATTATCAAGGTGTTGATTGTATAATTGCATCTCCAGAAAGATTGATTGTTGTTCACATAAGTAATGAAATTTAAATCCGAGGACCTACTTTGGTTTAGAGATGCAAAAATACTGCACATACAGCAGGCTTGGTCCTTCTACCATAGCAAAGTTTTTTCATATTAGATAGATTTGCTGGGCTCTCTTCTGTCCTGAAAAAGACTTCATCCACATATTAGCAGAATTTGAAAAACCTTACCAACTGTCAACTGTCTTTGTTCACAATCGCTCAGAAGGCTGGATCTGAGCCACCATCTTAATTACTGACGGGGAGAGGAATTGCTGCAGTGACATAGGTTTTCCTTGCCCAGATTTTCTTCATGGTGCTGCTATTTCTCTCTTCCCATACCTTGGAATCTATTTCTTCTCAGCTTCTCCCTGGGTAGGTACTGTATATACTCATCATCAGAGTAGAGATTTTATGGAAATTTGCAAGTTTATGTATACATATAGGACATCTTGAAGGATGAGTATAAAACTTCACTTTTTAAAGCTATTAAAGGCAACAGTGTACAGATGTCCATCTCAAGGTTAAATGGTTAAATAAGAGAAGGGAGGGAGTGAAAACCTTACTGTTGGCTGCAGTTTGAAGACAACCATGGAGTTGCTGGTGTCAGTACAGTTAGAGAAGGATGGAACTAAAAAGAGGTCATGAGAATAGCTCAAATAAATTCAGGTACAGTTTGCATACAGTCTATTTATAGGATGCTTTCTCAAACTAAGCCTATGAACCTTTTGAAGTTTGCCCATCACTACTTTCAGGCCAATTAATGATGTACATCCAATCCCATTCTGAGATAAGTAAAACAATAAAGCAAACAAAGATAATTAGTCTCTGGAGCATGTAAACAAATAAAGTAAATCACTTGCAAATCACTTGTTTCTGCTTACTTTTGTGTTTTCTTTGCAGAAGTAAAAAAGAGCGTTTATATTGTGAATCTACATAATGCTAGGGCAGTGCTGAAAATGTGTAGATTATACTAGTCTGATCTTGAGACAGCTTTGCAAAGATTAAGCACCTGATCCTGAAACATCCCTGTGAGTTGTTATATTCAAAAAAACCCAACCTTTTTCACAGAAGATTGGAGTAGGGAGGTTAAGTAATTTTGTTCATGGAGATAAAGGTCTAAATGACACTTTGTAAATAAACAAAAGTCCCTGCTCCAAGGAAATAAACAGAAGTCCCGGCTCCAAGTTTACAAGTCTAAGGGAAAGCACTAGTGGAGCTGGAGAGCAAGCCAAGAGGAACAGGAGAGTGGCTGTAGGGTGAGGGACCTTGACCCAGCCTCAGTGATGCATCTCAAATTGTACAGACCTGAGTGGGAGCATTATGTGGCCTTTAAGTGCAAATAACCAGAAGAGTTCCTGGCTGCTAGTCATTTTGTTGGGTTTTTTTTTCTCTTTTTCCAGTGTAGTAGTAATCTATTGATTGCAATACAGCTTCACTCCTAGTCTTAACACCCTTTCTGTATGTAAGCAGTGCTCTCCCCCTCTTAGACATGGGGTAACTGAGGTAAGTAGAGAAAATGTGGCTATTCAGCAGCAGAACTTGGTGCAGAGCACACACTGACTTCTCTGCCCTGGGCTCAGTATGGTAGACTGTGGATAAATGCACATTTTTTACAGGAACAAATAGATTCTCAGTGCCATGGCTCTTGGGGGGGCTGTGCAGACCATGGCGTCTGGATCTGCCTGCTATCCCAGTCAGCCAGTTGGCAGCCAGTTGCAGACCAGTTCATAGCAGGGGTAAGCCCATTCCCTGGAAACTCAGGGCAGTACCAAAACAGATTCTGCTTCGAGTCATGTAGTGAGAGGACCCTGTGAACACAAACATACAGTTTTGTGTAATCAGTGAAACAGAAGAAACTGTGTCCTCAATCTGTAGAATAACAGATTCCAGTCAGAGTTCAGATCCAGGCAAAATGACTGCTCATGTGATAAAATCGCTCTTTGTCTTTTTTTTGGCATGAAAACGGAGAACATTTCTTTTAGTAAAGAGCAGGCATTTCCCTGTTGTTCTGTCCCTTTTTACTGTTTTCTTACACTTTTTTGTTCTGACTTCAAAATGGATTCTGAAAAGAGAAATATACATTTAAGTTAAAGAATATTAAGCCTTGTCCAAAAATGAAAAGAGTGTAAAAGGTAAGAATGCCTGCAGGCTTGATTTTTAAAGATACACTTTTTTTCTTCATGTTGCAGATCTCGCCTTGCAGATTTCTTCACCAACTGCCAGCCTGAGTCACGGTCTGTTAGTAGCTGTCTGAAGGAGAACTACGCTGACTGTCTCCTCGCTTACTCGGGGCTTATTGGTAAGAAGGCAGGGAAGGGTGGGGGCTTGGTCGGTCTAAGAGAAAAACTCAAACTATATTTTGAAGGCCCACATGAAATAAAGACTGTGGACTATAATACTGTATGATATGATACTATGCAAAATTCTCCACCAAAGTGTATTGGCCCTGTTTTACATTACAGAGGTTACTGGGATAAATCAGGATATTGCAAGGAAATTAAGGATAGAAGATAAGGAGGGAAAGGTGCTTGAAGTTGAAATAAAATCAAGCCTACAAAATGAACCTTATTAAGGTGATTGAATTTGGACAGGACCATGAAGTAGGAAGTTAAAAAGAACAAGTGAACTGCAGCTTGGTTGATTTGCAGCTGTCATCACAAGGTTGCATAAATACATCTTGGTCTTCAGGAAAAGCTTGCAAGACATGTGAGGAATGAGACAATAGACCAACCCATCCTTGTTTCACTTCCAGCTGCTATTCTTTCCATGATGTTGTTCCGTCCACTCTAAATGTTTCTGAGGTGTCTGTCAATGGAGGTAAACTGAGACCAAACTTACCTTCTGAAATCTTCTTTCCTCTCCAACATAATTAATTTTGGTTGCTGTCATCTTCCTGTCAACAGGCAGAAGGATGCCTTTATGCAAGCCAAATTACATATACCACACATAGTATTTGATTCCTGAAAGAGAGAGATCATCTCAGGAAGGTGAACTGGTAGAAATACCATGGTTGGGCAATAAAGAATAAGTGAATGTCAACAAATTTTAAAGGCCACCAGATAAGATGTTTTTAAGCATACAGCCTGCACCTGCTGCGATGCAGTAATATCCCCTTCTGCTGGGTGTGAAAGACCCAGCTGAGGCCCTGAAGCAGATCCTACTGTTAAATAAATGTCTCTGGAGATAATATCCAAAATGAAATATTTCTAAAATAGGTCAGGTTTGCTGAAAAAATGACTGAAAGTTATATTCACTGGCTTATTGTTATCATTCTTATAACTTCACCAGCCAGCGAGGTAAGTCTGTGTGGCAACTGGCAAAATAGATGTGATGGTTTTGAAGGATATGGTTCTACATCTAAAGAGATGAAAACAGTATGCAAAGAACAGTTATGATAGAACGTCATTTGACTCTAAAAGAAAGAATTGAATAGCCTTGAAATCTGATCTAATCAATGAGATTAAGAAGTTTAGCTGCTGGCAAAGATTAACTGTTGCTAATAGATACTTCTGGTTAAGAGCTGCCAAGAATTTCTTGTTGGATGTAGTGAATTTTGCTGGCAGTTTTTTTGGATCATTTTTCAATTTAACCCCAAGGATGACCCAGTTCCTAGTCAGGTGGTTCTGTATTACTGTGGATGACTGTGCTGCAGAACAGTGTCACACATCAGAAATGTGGAAAGGATCCCTAAGGAGTTTAAATCAAAAGGAGATCTAATTTTCAAAGGGAAAAATAAACATTTTTTCTTCCTTTCCACTGGCCCCTAGACACATGCAAAAACATAGGAACTGATTAGTGTTATCAGGAGTTTTTAGTGTTTACTTCTTGGTAATAATTCCTATAAAACAAGAAAATTACTAAACCAAAGCTTTCATGTACTGAAGCAGTGAATTCCTACTTCTGATATCAAGGTGATGTAAAAGTGGAGTAAATTATGTGAGGACTATCAAATTTTAAGATGCTGAGATAGAAATCTGAGGTACAATCTTCCAAATGCCTGCTTAATACATACATAAAATGCAGGAAGAATAGATAGATAGACTAGGATAAGAAGCTGTTACAGATCCATTCATTCATCAGAGCTTCAGCATCTCCAGGTGTTTTAATTAAGATAATATATTGTTCATTAAAATAAAATATTGTTTCATTTAGCCATTTCATTAAATGTAGCAAAAATTACACCTCCATAGAGTTTGCTCAGGAAATTGAGGATTCTCTACAGAAGGTACAGTGGATGTGATTCTGCTGTCACATACAGTGATGTAAATGAGCCTTAACGTCACTGAAATTAGTGAAATCCCACCTGAAATGAATTACTTCAGTGGAAATAGAGTAAGGGACAATTTTTGTATGAAATGCTTTACCAGGTAAATGGAGAACAATCTATATAGGGTGCTTTAAGGTTTGCATTAGGGTGTTGTATATATATATATAATTTTAAAGATAGGTACATTTTACAGGATTTTTGAAAATCTTAATTCATCGGTTCAGGCTTCTTGCAGTAATTGGGTTAAATTAATATTAAAAAAAAAAAAAGAAGGATGAAAATTATTAAATGTAGTATAAGACTGGAGATAGTAATGTTTGAGATTCAGTGCTTTGGTTACAGCCTAGTTAGGCCATCTGCACTCCCACATCAGTTAAGTATTGCTCTAACTGCTGACTTCGAGATCTGCTTTAGCATTCATTTTCTCATATATTCTCCCTTGTCTCCAGTAAATTCTATCTAATTTCCCTGGGATTCTCAGGAATTCTGTGAGAGTTTGTGTGGATAAGCTGGAGTTGCTTTGAGCCAAAGAAACTTCTATCACATGCCCTTCTTCCTGGACTCCCCATCCATGTCCTCATTTTTAATTGACCCTAATTGAGCGACCTCTTGGCTGTGTTCAGGTCAATTCTGCTTTTGTCTAAAATAGGGAGACCTGGCTGCATACTGGTATTGAGACCATTCACAGAAATGTTCGATACATAATGCACAGCAAACCAAGCACGTCCTATTTTACTGCCAACCGCCATGGATTCTCTGATCCATTAGTGTCCTTCAGCAGAATTTCCAAGATGCCAGCTAGCGGGGGTGGGGATGGGGAAGGCACACACATTGCAGGGAAAAAAAGAAATTCCACCCCAGGAAACCAAGCATATAATCTGCTTGGGTTCACATCTGCCCCCAGGTTTAAATGACAGACTGATTTTCTACTAGCTGCTCTTTCAGCCACTCTGGTTTTGCTGGATGTACAGTTTGTGTGCTGTGTATACATGTTCCTTGTCCTGTCTATCTGTATTCATCAACCTTAATCGGACCTTAGTATTTCTTACACTTTTAGCCCCTGTCTTGACCCATTTTAATTACCTTCTTAACACTTTCTGATAAGAAAGGCTTACCTCAGTGACCTTTTTAATTTCCTTAGTACCTTCTTGGTTTTTTTTAACCCTTTGCTAAGCATTTGCTACTTCGCTTTTTTTTGCCTTTTTTTTTTTTTAATTTTGAATCCTGCTATTTTCTTTCCATTTGCAAAATTCTCTTGATTTTCTTTTTCTCCAGCTTCTTTTCAGATATGTCACGTAGTTGAAATAGTGCACTGAAACATCAAATGGAAAATGGATAGATATTTTAATTTAACATCATTCCTCTTCTTATTTATCCACTGTCAATTTTTCATTAATGGTGCAAATGATATTTGCCTATTTTACTAAATTCTCTACCTCCATTTTATAGATTCTGAACTGTACTATTTACATATATGCTAACCTTATGTAGACTTTGAGCAGTTATTACTGCAACTATCTGTTAAAAGCTGGAAGTAAATAGAGGTATGGGATTCCATTCTAATTTAAGAACATCCCAAAACATGACTAAAGATGCTTTTTGTGAGTTTGGCAGTGCAACTGCATTCATTTCACATATGTTACTGCTTTTCTCAGGCCAGCTCTTAATATCTGTTCTTCTTTGTCTCCCACGTCATGTATGAAGCACTTTGCATGTTGATTTTTTCAGTTCCCAGAACTGCTTGGTGACTGAAAGGCTATTTGACATCATTCTGTGATTTGTGTTATTTCTAATGTTCATTTTTTTAGCTTAATGTTTGATAGCCCTTCCCCGCATGTTGTTGCAGGTGCTTGGACCCTGGACCTGTGGACCGAATTTTCTCTGCTAGTGTAAAATCTGGGTCTCTAATATTTATCCTTCATCTATTCCATCTTCTTAATGACTACTTTGATGCCAGTTTTGAGGAGTTGTGATCAAATATCCTCATGATATTTAGGCTGTCCTAGAACTGTAGGTCTCTAAGTGAGGAACATGTTTCCTGAAGCAGCTTCCATCAGTACAAGTCTGGAATACCTGCCCCTTTTCATTTAATGTTCCCTTTTTGGTCAGACAAATAAAATAAAGTTCAAACTTCTCAATCCTTAGAGAAATTTGACACCTCTAAGCTACTGGGATGATGCCTTCAGTGAAAATACTTGTATGACTAAAGTGCTAGTCATATAACATGTCTCTGATTCAGGTGAGTGTTGAATAGTTGCTGTGTATCTTTTAGGACACAAAACACATTCCTTGGTTTCCTTTCATTCTTGGTATCCTTGAGTTGACACATAAATGAGAGAACATTTACCTAGGAATTTGTAATAGAGTTGGAATGAACCTGTGCTTTCAACTTGTTGACAATGTTTAGGAAAGAATCATGGTACTGAAAAAGCAGTGACACAGCAAGATTAGTGGTAATTTATTACCTGCAAATAAGCTACTGTACCATTTTATTATGCTGGTTATGGTTTTGCTTTGTTCCTAACCCACTCTGTTGGCAGATCCCTAATGAGGACCATGGCGTTAACACTCCTCCAAGACGTATTAGGGCTCCTTTCAGCATGACTAGCATTCTCTTTGCTCATGTGTTTCAGAAATGTTTTTTCAGGCTCACTACAGATTTAAGGCAGAAGCTGAGGTCTGGATTTCCAGCTATAGTCATGTATTTGCAGCTAGAACAAAAATAACAAAAAACGTAAGAGGGGAGGAAAAACTGGATTTTTAGAGAGCAACTCTAAGGACAGAGGTCCACTTATGTCTGATTTGGCAGCAGAGCCCTTTTAAGAGCTTCCCACCTTCTCCCAATCTACCTCTCTCCTGTGCCAGTTTTCCACTTGTCAAATCTGCTGATGCTGCTCTCTGCAGGAATGCAATATAAACCTTTCTGGAGGGAGGGAATAGGTCTGTACTGTGTGACTCGTTTTACAGTACCTAAAGTGTTTGCATTCAAATAACCACAGGTATGAATTACAGCATGGGTCTAAGCGTCAAAGGGCAAAGGGAGCCGGGAACTCTCAAGTCTGAAGTTAGAGCCCTGCCATGGATCTGCGTTGTGAATCCAGCTCTGAATACATGACTCTTTGCTATCTTCTTAGTATGGAAAGAATATTTCAGTACAAAAGTTGCTCACGATATTGTACTTCACTCTTTTTTAATAGGCACGGTGATGACACCAAACTACATAGACTCAAATAGTCTCAGTGTTGCCCCGTGGTGTGACTGCAGCAACAGTGGTAACGACATAGATGAATGCCTGAAATTTCTGAATTTCTTCCAGGATAATACATGCCTTAGTAAGTACAAAATTAGATATCTTAAATGTGGTTTAGCATGCTTTCTTCAAATTTCTTTACTGTTTAAGTATGTTATTTGTAAGCACGGTTCTGCTCTAGGTGTAAATATTTAACACATGAGCAAATATGCCTGATACTATGGTTTATGGACAAGATTGCAAACGTGAGAAGCTCTTGGAAAAAACCTCAAATAACAAAGTTGTATCCTATAGAAATATGTGTACATCACAGATCATATTCAGACTCTAACAGTCAGGCAGCATCCGTACATAAAAATTGTAACACCTGAGGGGCTTCTGTATAATTTAAGAACTTCATATAAAATAAGAAATGTAGTTTATGATATGAAGGCTTGCTGTAGGTAAGTATAAATTGGATTGTTCTTGCAATTTATAGCCAAGCTTCAGGTTTTTTAGGTTACTTGATCTCAGATGCCTGGTTTTAACAGAAGTCTGGATGGTACCTGTTGTAAAGATTTTGTTAAATTATTGATTTATTTTTTTTATTTCGGTCAAACTCACTTCCAAATTAGGGACTGTTACAGATTTCAGAATGGTTCAGTGGAGTCGATTTTGGCAGGTTCTCTTTTCAAATTTCCTGTCTGCCTGGAGCAGCATAATTGGATGATGTGGAGTGTGCATCAGAGTTTTAATTTCAGATAAATGAGGAGACCAAAAGAGCTTGGCTTCCCTAGCCTAGCAGAACAGAAGTTGAAAGGATACGTGATTGTCCTCTGAAATTACATTAGAGGGGCAAACACAGGGAGGGAAAAAAAAATTACTTAACTTAGAGGACAATGTTGACACAAGATCAGAAAGAGAGATATTGACCATACATATTTAGGCTCGAAATTGGAAAATTTTTAACCATCAGACTAAAGTTAAGAAATAGGCTTTCTGCAGGAGCTTGAGGGTAAAAAATTCAGTTTTAAAAATCAGATTTCATCAGCTTATGAAATTGCTTTTTTGAAAAATAGTGAATGAACTTGATGATCCAGACTGCCCCACCCAGCTTTGATACTTGAGCTGATAGTAATGCAGGGTTCAGTCTGTGTTTTAGTATAGGTTCTGAAAATCTTTGCGTACAAAAAGTGCCTTGAGTTGCTATCTGATACACTATTCATTAAGATTTGGAAGAATTAATTAAAAAAAACCAACAAAACAACCCAGGAAAAAATTCAGCCTATGACTGAGTAAAAATTAACAGTATATCATCAAACCTCCTTCAAACCTAACAGGGCTGCCATTTATATATATTGTAATAAGTCAGGTTTTATTCTTCTATTCTATTTGTGAATGTATTAACTGCTAGAATGTTACAGGTTCCTTTTAGAACATAAAGACAGAGTGATCCCTTGTCCTTTCTTTTGCTATCAGTATAAAAGCGTTAATGAAGACAAATCAAAGACATTAGAGGTTACTGTGAGACAAATTATAGCCATCCTAGCTGTAAAAGATGTCTTCTTCGTGAAGAAATTAGGGATGTTTCTGGTTTAATACAAAGTTTTTTGTCTCACAGAGGGTGGGAAAAGTTCCAATTATTTTTTTTTTTTAATTGTTCTTTTCATTAATGGGCCTTCCAGTGCCTAGGGAAAACGTAATTTCTTTATTGGATGAGATTAATAGCCCTCCCACTTCTTTTTAGACAAAACAAAAATCACTTTCCCACAGTGGGATGAAACTTAGAATTTCTTGCTAGTTTGTTTTGCTGAAGTATACTTCCCCTTCAGATTGGAAAATAAACCAGTGATTTGGGGCATTTACAGAAGATGTGGAAAACCAAACTTAAAAATTAATTCAAAAATCTGTTTGGTATTTATGTAAAGTGGAATGTCTGAGACTCTGCCCTGAGGGCTAGGGGACAGAAAGCAGGAGAACCAGGGTCACATTCTACCTCTGCCTGCTATGGAGCTGGGATATGAAGCTGAGTTTACCACGTCCCACATACACACCTGAAATCCTGGTCTTTCTTACATCTCTTTATGCACTTGCCCAGAAATTCCACTCTAGAGTTGAAAAGCCTTTTTCAACAGGTGTTAGTTTGAAACCAGAGTGCAAGTTTTGATTTCAAAATCTGGGTCTGAAAATTCCAGTCTGTTTTAATAATTAATGCCAATTAAGATAAACATTACATTGTTGTCTTTTTATGTATATTAGACAAATATCTCAGCATTGTACTGCAGAATACCACTTTATATCAGAACTGTGAAACTGACCCAAGCTTAAAAGCTCTAAAAAGCCGAAAATCCAAGTTAATAGGCCTCAAATAAAATATATTACAACATAAAATTTGGGGTTATGTATTACCTTGTTTATACTTTCATCCTCTATTGGAAGATGTTCGTTTATTGGTAATCTTACAGTCGTCCTAATAGCTGCCTTTCCAGTTATGGTTTGACCAATCTTAAATTCTGGAAATCCATGTTAAGACTGTTTTATCTATTGAGAAAGTAAATGTCCTGACATTCATTTACATACTCTAGAATTCCTACTGAACTGAATGGGGTTCAGTATTTCTACGTATCTGTTCGAAGGATTTGTTCACACCTGCCTTATACTGCAGTAAAAAGAATTGGGAAGTGGGAGGCAGAGCATACAACAGTGAGTTAGTTAATCAAAATTATTGAAAGGTCCTTTACTAGAGTAGTTAGAAGCACCTTGAAGCACCTCCTTACAGTTACTATGTTTTTTGAAATACAGATGAAAATTTTATATAAAATACATATTTTAAATACAATTTACTGAAATATTATGAAAACATGAGGAGAGCTGGAACACCTCTCTTGTGGTGAAAGGCTGAGAAATTTGGGGTTGTTCAGTCTTAAATAAGCCTCCAGGCTTTCAATACTTAAAGAGGGCTTATAAGAAAGATGGGAACAATCTTTTTAGCAGGGCCTGTTGTGACAGGAAAAGGGGTAATGGTTTTAAACCAAAAGAGGGTAAACTTGGACTAGATAAAAGGAAGACCTGTTTTTTCACACTGAGGGTGTCAGAACTCTGGCACATGTTGCCCAGACAGTGGTAGAAGGCCCATCCCTGGAAATATTCCAGGTTATGTTGGACGGGGCTCTGAGCAACCTGCTCTAATTGAAGATGTCAGTGCTTACTTCAGGCGGGTTGAACTAGATGACCTTTAAAGGTCCCTTCCAACCCAAACCATTCTATGATTTTATCATAGAATACCTCAAATTGGAAGGAACTCATTAGGATCATCAAGTATGATTGTATGAAATAATTAGAGAAGACTTTACAACTGTAAAGCCTGTTTCTACTTATAAAACGGTAAGGATTGCATGTATTTCTGTGATCCTTCTTGCAATAATAGAAGAAAAGAGTTACTGTAATTTAGCAAATCACAGGGAAATACTGCATTATATATTGCCTTATTCAGGTAAAACCAAGAGAAATATCATTCCACTCTTTCCACTTTGCCTCCATCAACCCAGCTGATTGTGGTGCCTTTTACAAATACTTCTCTTTTCATGTTGAAGTTCTAAGAACTAATATCAGAATAATATACATCTCATTCACATGAGAATTAAATGTAAATTATTTTATAAGGCAAGGAATACCACTGAGAAGGAAGTATTAATGACTTCCACATATTAGTCCCCAGTGAAATTGTTTGATTTCTTGTACAAAGAATTTGAAATAAGAAATCCCTAAATCCATGTTGAATCCCCAAAGACCTGATTAAAAACTGTTTTTCTGTTTGTTTATAAAAAAACCCAACCAATTTACTCTTGCCATAAACACACTCTTTAATCCCATGAAACTGTGATAAGCTTTTTAACTTTTATATTCTAAAGTTTTAGTTTAAGCATGGTTCCCTCTCCTAATTATGCAGATTTTGATTGAAAACTGTAAGGAAAAGATTGTCTTAGTTAAACCATTTTGTAGTAATAGGCATATTAGTTTTTGTACAACAAGCTGTAGAAATAAAGTAATATGTTGCCTGCCCTGCTTTTACTTTGCTGTGTAACATCACCTGCCGGAATTAGGACATAATATTCAAACTGTATTTTAGATCTTGAAAGTCAAGTTTAAAGGCTTTTGGATGGTAACAAATACAATCACAGTAAGAGAGCTTCTGTCAAGAATTACTGGGAATGTTACAAAGAGAGGCTGCACCAGATAATTGTGTGACCCCGTACTCTTAGTTCATGTTTCTGCTACACTAAAAATTAAGGCGCGTTTTTTAGCCTAAAAATCGAGTTTCTAAAAATAAACATTTTTAATGGAATAATAATAATAATGATGGAGATAATTAGAAAGTCAGGTCTGTTTTCTGCCATTTGTTTAGAAATGGAAAATTGCCTTTATTTTTTTTTTACAGAAAATGCAATTCAGGCCTTTGGCAATGGTACTGATGTAAATGTGTGGCAGCCAATCTTACCCGTACAGACCACTACAGCCACAACTACAACAGCTTCCAGATTTAAAAACACAGGTTCAGAGACTACCAACAATGAAATTCCCAGCCACAATGATTCACCAGCATGTGCAAACCTGCAGGTAAGAGAGTCTTGGACTCTTTGCAGTGCATAAGTGAAAGCTTTTCACAGATATGTACACAGAGTAGTCTTCTGCTGCATAAGTAGATGC
Organism: Actenoides lindsayi; assembly: GCA_025331215.1. Classification (NCBI taxonomy): domain Eukaryota; kingdom Metazoa; phylum Chordata; class Aves; order Coraciiformes; family Alcedinidae; genus Actenoides; species Actenoides lindsayi. The sequence continues at coordinate 72,347 of WTSP01011106.1, forward strand.
CTGCTTAAAATGAAATATATGTTTATTCTCATGTTGTAGTTACAAGATGGATATGCTGCAAAATATCAGATATGCTTATTTTAAATCAGAAACATGCATATTTCAAAGTGGACTTCATTACCTCTCTGAGTTGGAAAAAGGGCATAGCATTTAATTTTTATCACAGGTTTGAATATGAGTGTGGCATTCTCCAAACCCTGCCAGGATATGTCAGATTAAATTAATCCATTGAGTAATCCAAATTCAGAGGGAATTCTTAATGTCAGCTAGCATGTCCTCCTGCTTTCTTTCTTGTGTTATTTGCAGTAAACTTAAGAGGTTTTTTGGCTGAGTAGGTCTCAATATTAGAGAACATGCAGTGCCACGAACTTCATGGTGAAAAAGCTGGACAAAGATAGAAGCTATTTTGAATCAGGCACCTTCCTGAGCTGGGGTCAAGGTTGTGATATGCTTTTGGCCAATGGCTGTTGCGATTTTCTCGGGCGCTTCAATTAGGCTGTTCATGGTACGTCATTGATTCTGGATTTAAGGAGGCTCATCATTTGCCGAAGGCAGTATATGCAGCTCTTAGAAAGTTTGAAGAACATGGGCAGGAGACAGCTGCAACATCAAGGCAGGAAAAAAGTGTAACAGGAGATGTAAGCTGAAAACATCCTTAGGCCAGATTAGAATCTGGGGTTCTAAAAATTTCTGGTGGTTTAAATTCAAAATTAGGTCAGGGATAGATCAGCTTGTCCTGTTTATTTTTTTCATTACAGAAGGAAAATTGCTATTTGACATAAATGAAAGTGTTCAGGTTTTAAGGTCTCATCTGGTATTAAGATACTTTTTTTTTCTGGGATTCCCAAACTCTTCCACACTTTTAGCATCTGCATTTCACTTACTTATAAAAAAATTCATTTTGTATTCTTCATATTCAACTGTATCAGAGTTTCCATATTCACTAAAATGGACAGTTAGTATCCCTCAGAAGTGTATTTTGCTTTCTTTTTTTTTTTGCTGCACACTCTCTCATCTTCGTGCTTTTCTACTTTCTTCATTTATTTTACATTGGCAAATTTTATATGGATTAACATCTTTCAGAGGCATTACAGAGACACAAAGTATATGGAGTTAATGTTAGATAGTGTTGAGCTCAGGTCCTTCTGTTTTAATTCTATTTTTCATATCTGTGCATTCGTTATTAGTTAAGCTTTGTAAGTTATTGGTGAAAGGGAGATAGTTCTATGCATATATTTCTATATGGAGTAGTTGTTTGACCAAATAGAATATGGTAAAAAGAAACATAACCTTTTACACCTGAAATGAATTCTCTTGCATTTAAAGCAATACCTTCATGGGATGTTGTAAATTCGCTTCATGTTATATTGAAAAGTTGTTTTATGGGAGAGCTCACATTTTCCTTGAGTGTTTGCACAGTCCCCTATAGAGCAAGGCCTCCAGGTGCTACCAAACTACACATGATAAATAATGAACTGAAGAAATGGTGCCAGTCCAGAAATCCCATTGGATTCAGTTTGATTTGCAAATGTTCCTCAAACCTGAATAGATGTTCCACTGTTTTGAAAGTGAATTAAATTCTTCTCTGTCCTTACTCCTGTTAGTCTGGCATTTTGAAGTCATGTTTCACGTGAGTTTATCAGCACTGGTTTAAAGATATGTTATTACTTCAAGTGTACCCCTGGTATACTTGACACAAGAAGTAAAGGTCTGTAGGAAAAACATCTTTGTTTAAATAAATGATCTCTGTTGTTTTGGAGAAACTATAGATAAGTCTACACTAGAAGGTCACTGAAGTTATGTGAATCAAGCACTTTTATTCTTGTGAAGTACAACATTTTGGTGCTTACTACTGCCTTGTGTCAGAACTAAAACACAAAGAAATTTTTATTTTATTTTATTTTATTTTATTTTTTATTTTAATGCATTTTCAAAAAAAACCCAACCCTTACGAATAGAGCCAAAACAAGCCCACGCTTCTTTAAAAACAAACCTGTGTTTGTAGGACAGTATGGTGCCACTTTGCATGTGAGACTGAAACCTCAATGCAAATTTTACAAAAGAACTGGAGGCATTCATATCACACTTGGAGAAGTGTATTCATTTCAGGGCTCTCCTCCTATGAAAAATATGCCTTTGTAGTATTTTGAAAACACGAACTAGTGCGACTAAAAGCAATCTGAAGGGCTTTGTTACATGCTTAGCAGCTGAACTGAAAGGTTTCAGAAAGGTAATATAGCCTAAACACCGTGGAAAGTAGAATTAAAAGCATTAGTCTCAGCACAAAATGCAGAGAGGGGATAAGGAAATGATCATGGAGATGCTACAAGGCTGCGTATCCTAGTTAGTGGGTTTAAAAATACACTAAGGGAAGAAAGAGCAGGAAGTGATTGATTAGTATTAATTGCCATAGGAATGAACAAATACTGACCTCCTGGGGTTGTAAAATACAGGGCAGCAACCCAATCTGCCAAGATTGTCACTGGCTGAGCAATTTTTGATACATTTTTTTCTGACTTGCTCAGAATGCGTGTGTGAAAAGCAAGAATGCACTAATAGTTTTGTCACTGTGCCATGTTCTGCGTGCGTGCAAACCTGGAATCAGAAGGGTTGTGAATGCTTAAAATATGAGATACTCCTTATTTACCTGTACTCAATATTTATTTCTAATACCGGTTGAAGGTTTGGACTTCTAAATAGTTTTTGTGTCAGTGATGCTGTTTAGAAATTGTTCTTCATTTCAGCTTATCATTGCTACAAGAATTTACAGTTCTCCTATTATGATGGTATTTTGTTATTTTAAATTGACACAGGGAAATGTTGATTTCTGATACGTGCTTTCTTTATGTGTAATATACTCCTCCTTTCTAATCCTAAATTAAATCAGCACTCCATCTTTGCCAGGAAGTTGCTTAACTTTGTCAAGCATCCTATGAAATCTCTTACAGATGTGGCTTCTAAAAACGTTTGCACAACACAGAGTAAATAGTGGTTAGTTGTTTATAAAATGCTAAATTCAAGTATTTTTTGAGGTGCTTGACATCTCGCAAAGGATCCTCAGCAGCAAATAAAACTAATTTATAAAATATTGTGGAAAAAAAAGGAAGGTGAATGCCAACAGCATGCTCCTCATACAGGCATATTTTATTAAGTAATTGCCATCCCTATATTTTTTTTTTTTATTTTTCTGATAGCTTTACTCTAACATTTTCTTTTTAACTGACATGTTTATTTATCCTCATTCGCAATTATAACTTGTGTTCAGTATACCAGTCAAAATAGTTACGGTCTTTCAGTCTCACGTCATATCACCCCTGCTTGAACCGTCGTATTGGATTATTTGAAGGGGACGAAAGAATGAGTTTGGATGTGTACTCACACCGTGTATTCTTCAAGAAAAATGCTACTTCTGCATTTAGGAGAGATGCATGGAACTGAAAGATGATAATGAAATAAACTTCAAGTGATAGATCAGACTAGATTAGACGAATTGTTATTACGGTATCAACAGAGATAAATATAAAACGGAGACTTTCATACAGGGTTAGCTGTAATATTTAGGGGTCATTTCGCACAAGACAAAAATAATGGTTAAGGATGTTTAAATCAGAATTATTGCTTTGAAATCTGTCACCTCCATAGCTAGTTTTATGCTTTTTTTTCCCATGTTAAGCATAAATGTCTTGCTCTAGTTAAGCTTAGTTCAGCATTCAGAAGGAACTTAAGGCTTTTTTAAGGTACAAAATCACCTTTTAAGGTGCTTTTGAAGAAGTGTAAGAAGTGGACACATCCTTCAGACTGAAGGCAAGTACTTTTCAGTTGAGTCCAGTGTATGAATGTCTTTGTACTCTCAGCAGCAAAACTAAAAAAAAACTTAGGAATTAAAACGCTCAAACATTTTGTGGAGAACAAGGAGGAAAAAAGAAATCTAGATACTTAAATATGTCTATTCTTTCTATTTGCATGTAAGATTAGTGAGTGTTTCGAACAGATGTGGGTCATATTGCAAGCTGTTCTTCCACAAATGTAAATAATTCCACATAAACTTGAGATTTTAGAAATTGTCTATTATGGTGAGTCCTAGAATAACAACAGGAGACAGGGCTCACAGTTCTCGGAGGAAACCAGGACTTAAACGTGACTCTCAGACTGTAAATGATTGTGCTTTTCTATCTGTTGCTGATATTCAGCGCTGTGTAAGGATCTGCTAATCTGATGTTCGAAGTACTGTCTATAATTATTTAATGTAGCTTCCCATGTGCTAAATATCATAATTATAAAGCATTGTGTAGGTGTTTGGGGAGGGTTAAAAGCTTTGATGTAGTGTTCTGAGGATCAAGACACAGCAGGTGTGGAGCTTCATGTACTGGTAACTGGGTGGTGGGTGAACATAAGCAGGAAACATGGGCAGCATGTAGGTGTGTTGTTCATGAGGGGATAGTAAGGTGCCAAGTATGATGGCATACAGACAAAGGGAGCTTGATTTAACCCCTGAGCACCAGTATTAACTCACCCATATGCCTGGCACCCTCTTTCCTCCATCACTTCACACAGGATGTGATCTTTCTCTTTCTTTTTTGTTTTGTGAAAAACAAGCATTGTCCTTTCAAATGCCCTGCCTACTCAGTCCCTCAGAAGTCATTGAACCTCTTCCTCCAGGCATTGCAACTACTTAGCAACTTACAGTCTGGGGCAAACTGTGGACAGGAATATAAAACTCCCAATGCTGTTCCAGAATAAAATGGAGGAGAGGAGAGGGAGAGGGAGAGGAGAATATTGACAAAATGTTTTGTATGAAAAGATTTAAATTTACCTCCTGTATTTCCAGGATTAGCTGACATAATGGGGTCAGCCAGCTCATACAAATGATTTAGAGAACACCTATGGACAGCTTTTCTTTCAAAAAACCAACATCTTTAATTTGCTTCAGTAGGAATTCTTTTGTACCTGTAGAAGTCTTGTGTGCTTTGCATGTTCAGATTAAAATCTGACAGTTAGGGATAATTTAAAGTTTAATCTTGTATTTCTAATTTGGGGAGTGCTGGAGAAAATTCTGTGTTTTACCAAAATGGAGACTGCTTTGTCCGTTGATTTCATTGATGTTGATTTCAGTGAAGTTAATCCTTGTTTCCTTCTGCACCATGCTGGACTGGGTCCTCAAAAACTGTGGGTGTATAAAATTCCCTGTATTAATTTACTGCGTGGCTGTTACACCTTTCAGGTAGAACCAGAGAAGGTCAGGTCACCGTGAGTGAGGGACAGGTTTGGGTTTTCAGTCTGTGTGGTAATCTTGGTGTTCATGGGCAGGAAAGCAATCAGCAGGCCACCTGTATTACTACACAAACAGTGGACCTCAGTGGCCAAAGGCTGCTTTGCAGTGAACATTTACATACATACGCACTAATGGTATGATCATGTAGACTGCTCCCACTCAGAGCAAGGCTGTGCCTGGGTTCTTTACCATCTTTGACAAAGAATTTCAGGACCACACAAGATAGATCATTTTCAAGCTTGTTGAAATCCTGCTGAAGTTAAAGGTCTGATTAATATAGCTGATTAATTTCTAAGAACAGAGTCTTTTGCCTCTTTTTGAACATCAGAGGAACAGTTTGAGGATGTAGCCAAGTATCATACCCTATAGACTCAGATGTCTCATATTAGTGTCAGTATTGCTATGAGACATCAGCCATCAGTAGTCAGTAGAAAATTCCTCATTTACCAGCCTTGGTTGAACTTCGTCAGTGAACAGTGAGCCCCCTTGCAAGATCAGTCATGATTTGTGGAGTAAAATACAGGCTGAGACTCTCTGACAGTGTAAGTCAGCACATCTCTTGTTATTGTCAGAGCTACACAGATGTACCCTTGTTAACATTCAGTCTCTTTTACAGAAAGCATGTAGATTTCTCTGTAAGACTGGACCTTATGTTTAATGATCAATATTCTGATGAAACATTTTTCGTGTTGGAAGTTGAGTGTAATAAACTGTTACTGAAGGCAGCAAAATGGTTTAGTTTGCATATTAGAATTACAGTTTAAATTATGGTGTTTTGATTAGCATGCTTTTCATTATGCCGAAATATTATGCATGTATACTTCTGGAGAGCATAATACTTTAGAATTATTTCACCAATGATAAAATATTTTACAGTTTATTTAAAAAAAAAAAAAAAGTTTTAATAGTCTGAGCATCTTTAGTGTATTATAATAATATGGCCCTTTATAGCAAACTGTAAAACTCCAGACTACAGTTTTAGGAATCATGCAATTTTGTTTTATAGTTTAATAATTGTTCAATTGAAAATGAGTATGAGGTTAATAAAAAACAATTTAATGACTTACAAAAATACAACTTTATTAGAATGTACTATACACCTTTACAGAAAATGGAGATTTCTATGGACAGATTATAGTTCTTATCCTCAGAGAGAATTTTGCAAACTATTACAACTAGAAGCAGATGTAGCATTTGCAGTGTTCCCCTAAGCCACAGTTGTTTCTGCATTTCACAGCAGTATCCTCTTACAGGAATACTCATGAAAGTACAAAGTGCTAGAATAAACTGGAATCAGAAAATCGGATCACATCAGATAAGCCAAATCAAGCTATTCATAGCCCATGCTATTACTTTATGTGGTTCTTCATCATATTAAAGGTATTCCTAAGGTCAGCCAACTTTACTTCTCAATCAAATATCTGGTCCATCATGTATTTCCCTTTTAAAACAGATAGCTCTCTATAGCCTACAAAACCCAGCCATAAAATGGAGCACAGTATTGTAATTTAATTTTAAGGCATAACTACTGCTAATAAAAATTCTAGGTCATTGCATTGTGATGGTAGATGTTTAATCATATTGTCTTTGGAAGTATAGTTCATAATATATTGTGTGTTTATGGGACTTGACAAAGTGCTTTGTTTAAGACATATTGTTTGCTGTTAGCAAATATTAGGTTTTAGCCATGACTCTACTTCCTTTTATACTTGTTCAAGTGAAAGTAACTCTGGTTATGCCATCAGGCTGACCCTGTTGCAAAGCAAGTGCAGGCAAAAGTGACCATGCCACCAGGTTTCTAATGGAACAGAGAACAAGAATAGAATCCTTGAAACCATGAGTACCTTTTTATTTTAACTGGAATAGCTTGCTGGAATCCTACTTATAGACCAGAATCCCATCCTAATAGTTACACCTCAGGCTCTTAATGAAAAGGTACCCCTGACCTTAAAAACTCAATGAATTGGAGTTAACTTCAGTGAAGCTATCACCTTATAGTCTTTATTCTGAAAACGACATAGTGTATTTGAGTACTCTAGAAACAATAAATATTTTATTATTATAAACTATGTTAATGTACTGTGTTGTCCTCAAAAAGTATATCCAGAGATACATGAGGAAAAACAAAGTAAAAGGTTGGTACTTTCTCAAATAATAGATAAAGTTGTCAATAAAGAGGTGTTGCTAAAGTATGAAAATAGCTCAGCAGTTGCCAGAATAGATCAAAATTAAACAAATAAAATCTTTCTTCATCAATTCTGTCATTTTTGCAAATAATTGTTATTTTCTAGGCAGGCAAAAGGATTTCACAAGACTTTTATAATTGAAATGTATTTTTAAACATTATTGAAGCAAGTATTGATTATTTTTTTTTGTAGTGTGACGGTTTAAGAGAAATGACAGTGTGAAGGCTGAATTTTTGGATTTGAATCACAGATGCATACAGCTTTACAAATTACATGCCTTCCCCACCTTGTGGGGGATGAGAAGGGAGGGGAGCAGCAGAGCAATTTGTTGCACAACTTCTTTGTTCCATGGGGGAGAAGGCTCACTCCTGGAGAGGGACCCTGATGTGTTGTGCACAGTCCTGCACAGGTGCAGGGTTGTGAGATTTGCCTTCTCTCTTACCTTTCTCCCTGAAATCTCCAGAGGCTGGAGAGATGATTCCAGATACTGGAGTAGGGCTGTGAGTCTTCTCCCAAAATTTTGTTCCCTGGTATTTCTTATGAGTCCTTGTGTATATGAGTGGGTAGAGGAGAGCTCATAAATGACTACTGCATTCAAATTGCGCTAAAATTCCCTGATTCATGTCACCCTTGTTGACTCTTACAGTCTGCTTGTTGCAGACACTTCTGGACACTTTTGGTTTTTTTAGTAATTAATAGGTTCTTTGCATAGATGTTCTATCTCTTTCCTAGAGCACACCAAACCTTTGCTGTTGTTTGGGACAAGTGGTTGATTGTATTTTGCCTACGGCTACAGAAAAGTGTGAACTACAGTTCACCATCTTATGCTCACAGCTCTGTCTGATTTATTTTCAGTCCAAAATACTTTTAAGATGAATTGGGTAGTATGCAGAAGACACTGCCCTGTTGTGGTACGTCCTGAGCAGTTATCAGGCAAATAGAAGTCTCCACAAGCCTCAGGAGCCTTGTGCACATGTTTAACTGTTCATTACTTAGTAGTTTCAAGTTTTCAGATTGCTTTGTTGCTGGGTTTAGCTGAATCATCATGAAGAATATAGTAGAGTTCAAGCATTTGAAGCAGGTGTATGAATTTGAGTACTCCAGTGCTCAGAAAAATAGAAAGGATAACCTGATGTTACCCACTGGATGAAAATGGACTAGAAGTCGTTTACCATATTCTCTCCATTGTCATATCTTGCAGAACATGCAAATTGTGGAAGTGGATGTGGCAGCTTTTTTCATCCTCTTACACTCCGTCTCATGGTAACATTACTTTCCATGGTACAGAACTGTAACCTTTCCTCTGGAGGTCTAAATTTCTCTGCAGGACCAGCAGTACACTGCTTTTAGAGATATAGATTCCCTTAAACTTATACACTGATAGCAGCTTTAAACACAGAGACCCTTTTGAAACATCTTCCTGTACTCTTGGAAACCATCCCTATTGAAAATAATAGAAATTCAAGAAATACACTACTTTATCATGGAAAGTTCCCCTTTGGGAAATGATAACCAAGACTAGTTCTGCCTATTTATGTGACATGTGTTGTTAGACTATTAGTCTCAATTTACTGGCATATCTACACCATCTCTGAAACCTCACTTCCAGTTAATGATTAATCTTTATTAGATCCTTTTCTTATCTGTCCTTTTATTTTTTTTCCCCTTTTCTTTTCTTTCTCGTCCTTCTTGCAGATCTGTTCTGTAATTTTTGGGTAATTCTGCTGCCTCATAGATTTATTCTGGTATGAAATTAATCAGTATAAATTTTTCTGTATTCCCTCTAGTGATGTGATGGCTAAATGCAGATTCAAAGGGAAAAAAGGACTGCACAAAACTGAGCAGGAAAGGTGTTGAGCCCATGTGGCACAGGAGTCACCATGCCATTAGTGGCTGGGCTGCCTTGTGATCTACAGTGGGGAAGAGGCTTGGGGTTGGTTGTGGCCATACTGGGGTGCATTTAAAATATTGGAGTAGGTCTGTATTTTGATTTGGGAAAAAATTCTGAGGCAACCCTGCTTCCTTATCCTTGAGGAAAGAGGATACATTGCCTTCCTCTGCCAACAGCAAACCCAAGTACATTAAGTATGTTTGTGAATGCAAAGTCATTTGAGTCTAAAGAGGCAATCACATGACCTAATCAAATTCTGCTTTTGTTTATACTCTTGTAAAAATGGGATAAGTCCACCATTGTGTACATTGCAACTATCCTTGAGTGTACATTGTAATTATCAGTTTCTTCTTACACATATATACATAATTCTTTGATATTTCTATGTAACGATCTTAAAAAGTAAACTACCCAGGCTCACAGTTGTCATGTGGCAGATAGTTCCAAAAGCAATTCACTAATAATAAAGACTTTGAAAGAATATATTATTCCTTGTAACCATCAGCGAATAAAATACGGAGAAGCCCTATGGAAACAATAATAAGTAATAATTCTAAATCATACACTGGTGACAATGCAGCAGAGCTGCAAAAGTAGTATACTGTTGAAGAGCTAGAATTTGGAACTACTTCTGTAGCCTACCTATGTTTTTCAAGTAGTCAAATCAAGTTTATAAGACAGAAAATGAAACACAGTGTTTTAACCAAATTGGCTATCATATAGTCAATTAAAGCATTAATGATAACAAAACATCTGAACATAAATATATTTTTGTTCTGCTCTCATTTTACTTGTAGTCTTCACTGTACATTAGTAATCAAATATTGGAAATAAATCACACCCTTTATCTCCTACTTACATTTTATCCCTATGACTCCTAATCAGCTGTCTTCCTGAATAATAGATCTCTACAATGTCCCCAAACCATCTTGTCTACAGCATTTTTCAACTTGCTATCAAGTTCCAGAACATCAGACACTGCCTCTCATTTCAGTTCCTTGCCTTCAAAATCAATAGGAGTTCAAAATGGTTTAGTCTGTACTTTGGAGGAGAGCCTAACTATTTCACACCAGATTTTAGTTCTAATCAGTAGACTTGGCCTAATAATCCCACTTCAGGTTAAGCCCTCCTGCATGTTTAGCTCTTTCTGTGAGCCACCAGTAAACAGACTGACTGTTGTGCAAAATGCAGGATATTTTTTCATAGGTTCACTCAGCGTGTGTCCTAAAGAATTATAGGATTATCCTCCCTCATGTCTTTCTTAAAACAGAATTAAGTATTCAGGGCAGTAATTTTCTAAATACTGCATTACACAGTACCACTTGATTTTTCCAAATTGATGTTTTCAGAAGCCTCAGGTTGCCTCTAATTCAAGGCTATATATGCATTATCACATGCCCATAAACATTTGGATGTACTGAATTCATGCTCAGATTTGAAATGTGTAATGTATGTGGCAGGTAAGATGTGTACCAGGTAGGATCTAAATAACTACCTGCAGTTGTGAATACCTAATTTGTGCGGATCCGTTCCTAAATTTGTGTCTGCACAGATGCAAAAAAGTAGTTTGATCAGAACTCTTCTGATTGACAGCATTTAGTGTTTTGGTTTCTTTTACAATGGCTTGCCTTCTTTAGAAAAAGCAATGTATTAACAGTTGCGGGTATCCAAGTTAAATTCTTGAAGGCCTCTGTGTAATGAATTCCATGTCAGCATGCCATTCTGCACACTTCAATCACATATGCACTGTAATTATCTGGTTCTGAGGGTAAATTTAGAGATCTGTTCCTGCAGGGAACTAACTGCCGGTATACAATTTCAGAAGTCAAATGCAAATTCAGAAGGAAATTTGCCCCTTTTTTCATACTGATTTTGAACTTAATTAGTTTGACAAATCCTTACAACCATTTGCAGAAATCATACTCTCATCAAGAGCTGGCCTAACCCCCCGTTACTTTTGATTAAAATCTCCTGATTATTCCTAAGGATTCAGTCATGGTTATCTGCAGATGAGAAATTCAGTTGTTATAGGCACAACAGAAAATGTTTAGATAAAAACCACTAGTCTATACCCAGAGAACAGTTTAATGAGGATACTTACGAATCATTAATTAAGCAGAGGCATTTCACCTACAGGCTGATGGCTCAGAGACAACGTTGTATTTAGTACTGGTACAACTCTTTGCTAAGTGCCCTCACTGAGAAAGCTCTGCCCTTTTGGAGCTGGACTGCTTGTCCTACATCTATGTCACAGAGACAGACCCTAAAACACAAGTCATGCTGGCTCATGTGAGTATAACAGGGGACTGGACTCTGGTATTTCATGAACATTTAAAGAGAGAATCTGGCAAAGCTGCAGCTCCAAATAATCTCCAAGCCAGTGAGGCGCATCTGCTCATATATGCTCTGCGAGTCCTCATTCATCATCTGCTGCCCTTTGTTATGTACAAAGCCTGTTGTAGTGCAATTACATTCATCCATGCACAGCGTATCAGAAATATGATGTCCTATGCTGTTCAAGTGGCCCCTGAGTGTGAGCAGCATAGTGATATCCCTGATCCCTTTTAAGAATGCTCTTCTCAAATACTAGAGAGGCTAATTCATTTCTCACTGGGACATCTCCAGACACTAGAGCAGTATCAGTGCTGGTGTGCATATGCAGTCTGTATATTAACAGGCTTCATATAACATACACATACAATAGATATAGGTTAATATACAGTAGACACAGTCTGCATTATACTCGTGCTTCATCTGTGGTAATGCTGTCTTCATTCTGACTTTCCAGCCTCTGGTCTGGAGGTAACACAAGAAGCCCTATTGTTGCTGTAATTGACACACACACAGATGTATTTTTTTGGAATGTTTACTCTCTGGAAGCTTGATGACAATGTATTGACACTGAAACTTGTTAGTAAGACAGAGATGATGCTTGCGAGTATTAGATGTAGAAGGATCAGATGAAGAGTATTATGTAGATCACAAAAACCACCCTTCACTTGGTCTGTGTTCTGCTTGCCTCAGCTGAGTCCAGAACTATTACCAAAACTGTTAGGCACTCAGGGAAATATTTGCTGCCAACCATCATCAATCAAGATTCTCTTCAGATAGCACTCTTAAGATGTTTTTCTGGGTGAAACCCTGTTAATCTCTCTTGAGTCCCACTAAAGGATGTTAAAATTTGATAGCATAGAGCATCTTCAAGATTTCTTGTAGGGTTTGCAATGGAATTGGAAAAATCTGAGCATATAGGAAAACTGTCCCTATTTACAGAGCAGCTCATCTCACAGAAAGGGAAAAGAATGGCATGGGGAAATGTCCAGAGTGCTTTGCAATGTTATGAACCTATATCCCATTAATTCCTCAGTCTCTTTGGTGAAGTGCACTGCCCGAGGTGCAAATTAGTGCCACTTTTGTGCATTGAACCTCTCCTCTTAAGAGAAGAAGTGCTCCAGAACCGCCTCCTCATTTCAGAAATACTACAGAATAGTTGTCAGTATGGACCTGAGCTAGATTAAACTAGCTACCTTGGAATATAAGGCTGTATATCCCATTAATAATCCCCTGAACTATCCAGCCTGCCACAACATAATACTTCAAAAAGTAGGCAAACTAGTCACAATAAATCTTCAAAAGCTTTTTCTAGTTCAGTATGGAAACCTTGCAAAAAATATACAAAGCGATCCTGTTGATCTCCATTACTTGTATTAGCATTCATCTATTTCTATTTTCTGGCTTTTTAAGTGTAAATATAAATGTATGCCTTTTGTCCTTCTGCGAATGATTTGTGTGATGAAACAAAGCAAGATCATATCCTGTGAATACAGTTTTGCATAATCTGATAATTACTTGCATAATCTGGTTATTACAGGCTCAGATTTATTTTAATAGGTTTGTAATTGTTAAACATGTAACATTCACAATACTCTTTGTGTCTAAGATGAAAAAGATTTCTCTGTGCTTCTTACTAAGCTCAAATTCGAGGCCATATATACAAATGATATAAAGAAGTTACTTTTAATTTTCACTTGCTGCTGCCTGGACAGTGGAAGAATTCCCGTTGGTGCAGTGATCAGGGCAGTAAAGAACAAGGCACCTTTCTAATAAGGCCATGATTCTGCAGACTCCTCTTGCATTTCTCTGCTTATCCGAACAGCTTCATTAGCTGCAGTTTAACTATTGTGCATGAGAGCGTCATTCATGTCTTAATAATGGATATGAGGAAGGCCACTATAGTACCATTCATTAAAGTATAGTCCACTATAGTATAACCTATTAAAGAGAATTAGTGTTAGGATGCACTCCCAGTATTTTTGAGAAGGGTATGTTTGGTATGTTTTTTCTTTCCTTCACTCACTCCAGCAGGGCAAGAATGAATGTGGGATGTTCCATCAAAGTCTCTTGCAAGTATCGAGCATTAAGGTCCATACTGCAAGGGCCTTTTAATAACATTTCAGAAGCTGACAGGACAAACCAAGGTCTAGCTTAGCTAACAGAGATCTATGAACAAGACCAACTGGATGTTTATTATTTTTAAATCATGACTTAAATCCGTTGAAACATATGATTGTGGTAAAAAATAAAATGCCAGCAATCAAAATTGTGTGATATTAATCTACTTTTAGAAATCAAAATACTAGAAGAATTTATTGATTAGGAATACTAACAGTGAATTTCAGTACCTTTCTACAAAAGTATAAAGGCATATATTCTAATGAAAATAAAAATAGATTATTATAGACACAGCTAGCAGCTATGCTTAAAGTGGAAATTGTCTTACTTTTTGCATTAAAAAAATTCCTGTGTTCAGTGATTTGAACTTTGCTAAAACATTAAGTATTTGGATGAAATTTTCATGTTATGTGTGTGGCTCTGGCTGAACTCTTGGGGAATAACTGCCTGTCAAAACCACAGTACACCTCACCTTATAGACTCACCTTGCTAAATTTGATTGCAGCTCTCTGATATTTTTATCCTGAATGGTATTTTTAGTGATAGAAAGCAACATGGATACTGAGGCAAGTACTGCAGGAAGTTCACTAAAATTTCAGCCCTGGCAGTTCTGAGGATACATCTGTGCACCTGCAGAATGCAGCTACGGGATTAGAGGAACAGGGAGAAAATGCTTTATATTTTTATTTCAGTGGCACTTCTGGAGAGCAGGTTGTGCCAGAAATGCAAAATTCACCAATTAATCCAAATCACAGCTGTTCAAGATTGAATCACTTCAAAAGAAAAAAAAAGGTCTTTCAAATATCATGATTTAATGGGACCTGTGTACAGGCATAGCCATGTAACTGTGGATGTAAGGAAACATACATTGTGCTTGAAATGTGTAAACACTGGGGAGGGGTGGGCATAGCTGTGCGATGGGTGCTCAGCAAAGTGCCTAATTCCTTCTGTCTTTCTGTGCAAGGTTACCTTAGTATCTACAGCCTTTGCTTTTGCACCCCTGTAATTTCAGCAAAGTCATTATCTGAAGTGTTTTGAAACCCTTTTAAGGCTTCCTGTGTTTTCTTTCTGTGCGTAACCATGCCAGTACTCACCAGACACATGCACATACACATGTGGTTAGTGAAAAGTCTTAAACATTTTTAGTCACTTAACCAAAAGCAGGCGTTCATGGTCATTCCCTTCCCTTCCCTTTTAAAATTTATGAGTGTATGTAGTGCTCAAGAGACCAGCAATAATATCACTTGCTTGAGGTTGGCATAGCACGAATGGAAGCTTCCTGTAATGCTCAGTGCTCAAGGCCACATGCAGACTGATGTTCAAGCAAGCTTGCCTGATCTTTCCTTCCAGCTGCAGAACCAGAGGACACCACCCCTGGTCCTGCTGCCCAAGTGGAGAGGCAACGCGTGACCTTGTTTTCTTAATCCCTTCCACCTATGACAGCTCAGAGATGGATGTGTCATGAGGCTGAACGATGTGGTGAGCATCCCTACTGAGCTGTCTCCCTGCAACTCTGCTTTCAACTTGGGAGGCTCCTAAGTTGTTCTTAGCAGAGTCCCAGCCCCACACCATCCTGTCATCTGTTCGGTGTGAAGGAGAACTTGCCTGTGAGTAGCAGTCACAGAGCACGTGTGCCTCGCACAGAGCAGCACACCGCAGCCACCCCCCAGCCAAAGTGCACCTGGAGGTGTGAGATATGGTGTAGAGACACTGTAGCTGCATTAGCATGGTGCCTCTTTTCAAGGCTCATTAGCGCAATACAGGCCTGTGGTGTTCTGGCTGAGCTGCTTTCAGTCCCTGAGTAGCCATGGCTGACAGCTGCTCAGGAGTGTTTACACCACACTTCAGTGCACCACATAGCTCGGTCTAATAGGGGAGGTAGGTATTTCGCCTGCTGCCAGACAGAACAACTTTGTTTGCATATCCAGACACGCAAGGGCACACACTCCAGTCTGGGACAGTGTTGTGGGATCTGTAGTTCTTCAACCTTTGTTCAAAATTAAAAGTGGAGTATGTCCTTTAACTGGGACTGTAATGACTTTGTATTCATGCTGCTTTTCTTTAGATGCTGCTCAGTGCACAGCAGCCAGGTGCTACCTGTAACCACTGTGTATGGCACTGGGTTGATAGCTGTGTTGAATCACAAGGGAAATGGGGTTTATTAATAAAATCCCAAACAACTCAATGTTGGATTACATGGCCGTTCAGTTGTATAACTGGAGAAAAAAAATAAAGAAAAGAAAACCTAGGCAGCCTAAGCCATGGAGATATTAACCTAACAAAACTTATTATGTCTGTGCTTTTTAGTATTCTGTTTTCTCCTCTTCCCATCTTAATGCAGAAATATTTGCTTGAGGCAAATCCATAAAAAGACCATATTAGGAGAATTGCATAATATCTCCTAAAAATAGGAAGGAAGAATCTAGGACTATAGAAATTCATTTTACTCAGATAAATGAATGGCCGAACATGAAAACAAAATTGTTAGCAAGTTACTGTTCTTCATGAAAGGTAAGTCAGTCCGCTCAGTTGTCTTGGCTGGGTGTCATATTTTGTTCTGTGCTCACTGGGAGACTAATTGCTTGAAATAAATATTTGAAGATCTCTGTGTCTGGTCCTTGTAAGCTGTTTGATCAGTTTGGTGTTTCTGATAGGATCTGTTTTTTATAAAACCTTGTAAGATTGCAGTTAGGAGGTTTTGTGCCATATTGTCCCAGCCATATAAGTGCATTGAGAGTTGGGACTTAATTAGGTCTCATCTTTACTAACACCAGTCAGCTCTCCTTCCTTTCACACTTGTTTCTTGCTCATTTTGAGAGGGTTACTCCCAAGCAGAATGGGGACTTAATGTGTCCTAGCCTCTCTTCCCAGAGGATTCCTCACACTTGCCCTGGGGTGAAGACCTCTTTTCAACCTCCTTTCCTCCTGAAGAAATGCTGAGAAATGTTCTCAGAAGACCCTCCATCCCTTTTTCCCTTTCCAACCATAGAACAAATCTCCCTACTTTGAGGTTGCCCTCTATCCCTTGTCTCTGATGCTTAAGTACTCAAAATCAGCAAGAATCTGCTAATGTTGAGGGATGGGGGGTCTTTTTGTATGCAAGATATGTTCTCTTAAGAAAGCCAGGGCTTTGTGAAGGTGAGCTAGGTATATCCATCACACTATTGCCTGCTGAGCAGCTGTTTCCTGGTTTTGGATGGGACCTGATTCATGATTTCTCAATGTTTGAACTGTCAAACTAGAGAGTGGCTGGGCCTGAAGGCAGTTAGGGCATCCTGCAGTGCTCAGAATGACCTGAGCTCTACCACCCTGCCCAGGCTGGGGAAAGCCAAACAGGACCCTTGTAGGAGAATGGGGACAAACTGTGTGATTTTAAGATGGGCACAGAGCTATGGGGTCAGGAGCTTAGGGCTGGGAGGTAATGGGATCTGAAGGGACTGGCTGATAAACTGTTCATCGCACTGTATTGCAGCCTGTAAAACTTTTTGTGTGTTTCCCCAGGGCATATTTGGGCACAAGGGATTAATTGGTTTGCTTTGCTTAATGTCTTCCAGCTGAAAAACTTGTGATTTGATTCTTAGTGTGCTGGGTGTTATCTGCGTAGCTTTGGAGACTAGTGGCAGCAGTGTCTTGGTAATGCTTGTTTATAAAATATACTTGCTTCACTGTACAAAGTAGGATGACAGCACTGTAGTGCTGTTATGTAGAATGACAACTGATAATTTCATGCCTCAAGGTTGCATCTTGAGGGCTGATGCAGCAAAGGAAGAAAAAAAAGCAGGAAAAAAAGACCTGACTTTTTTTTTTATAGGATTGTGCAAATCTGATTGTTTTTATAGCTGAAATAGCTTTGCACCCTGGCTGTATCGTATGGGTTTCAAAATTACTCTGTGCTGAATTGGATCCTTATTTTAGTGGCCTGTGCCTCTGACCCGCACTTTGTTTATCTTCCCTGTTGAAAGTAATTTATACTCCAGCATGGCATAGTACTGCTGTGCTAATAAGAAAATACTATTGGCAATTGTGATAGATGCACCTATCGCTTAGTAAGCGCAGAAGAGTTAAACTGATTGCATTTTTACAGTCTGTATATTTCTCTCCTTATTGTTTGTGTCCTGCTGTTAGAAAAACAGGTTAGTTGCATAGTAAATCTCTCTAATCAACACAAGAAAAGAACAAAAAGAACAAGCACCTTCATTTGTAATAGCTACTTCAGAAGCCTGGTCATTTGAAGGATGTATTCTGGGAGACTTGTCCCTCTTCTTCAGAAAGAAGATGCTAATATGGGCATAACTAACCAGACATCTCAGGAGAGGACAAAGGCACACTCATTAAAATTAGCTGAAAAAACAACCCACATAACAGGTGTCTATCATAATGATACTTAAGTTGTCTCTCACTCTAATGTCTAAGCAATATGTTCCATAAAGCACATAAGGCCCAGAGTGTGTAGCTAGCAACCAGGGATTGGTTTCTTAGTTTGGATTTTCACTCTGTGCCTGTTTGCATTCAGGTCCAATGCATTTATTTCCCTTCACATGTTTCTCCTTCCCTCCCCTCCCTCCAAATTAAAGCTTACCTCTGTTTGGAGCCATCTCCAGTCAGACCTTTTTCTTGCTATGGAAGGAACATAGATGCTGTAGTGGGTATATAAAAATACTGCTGGATGACAAGCAATAAATAATGTGTGTCCTGACTCCTAGTGAGATACTACTGCATGTTTAATACATTTATTAACCATGTAGTGCTATGATTTATAGAAGTTGGATGCATAATTGCATGATAGCGTTTCTGGGAATGAATCCAGGGCTATAGTGTCTTCAGAGGACAGAAGTAGAGGGATTTGGGGGATGGGAAGTAGAGAGTTACTAGATTTGGGAGTATCTTATGGTGTTTATTAGGTGCAGGACAAGAAAAGACTAGGTTAGAGTGTGTCTGAGCAAGGATATATGTTGAACACATCTCGGAGACTCTGGGATTAGGAGGAAACATGGGAGGTCCACAGAGTCCTGTGTCTGGACGAGAAATATCTCTATAAGCAATATTCCTTTTTGCTTTCAGAATACCAGTAGCTCCTCTGCTGGTCCACATTTTCCTTTCTTTCTAGGAAAGAAAGAAGTGAAATTGTTTTCTGGTCATGAAAGTTTTTTCTTTACTAAGCATGCAGTTGGTTTCTCTACCAGCCCTTGACTAAGTCCAACACTTCAGTTTGAATATTAAAAGCTAAAGGTTGTGAAGACCAAAACAAGACTTGTGTGACTAAAGGATACTGAAGCTCATCAGGAAGTGCATGAATATGATTATCTCTATATATCATCTGTTGCTTGTGCTACCACAGTGATAAGATTTTCTGTAAAAGCAGATGTTCATTTTTACAGAATATAAAGCTTAAATGAGTACGAGGTTGTTGGCAGTATGGGGGCAGCTTTGTCAGAGTAGCCCACATTACTGAATCGTAGTTCCCTGCGAAGCCAGGGTGAGTGTCAACCCATCTGGCATAACTTTGGTTTACAGTCAGAGACATGTCACAGCTGAGTGTATATGTCATTAGCAAATGCTATTTTACCTTAGTACAAAATACCTCTTTCCATCTGTTTAACCAGGTATTTTAAGCTGCTTTTCTTTCAGTGTTTTCTGATTATTATTTTTATCAGCCTAGACCCACTTGTGGGTTTTTTAATTGCAAAATTCCCATAGATAGTTTTGTCACCAGATAAGAGCTTTGTATTAAAATTTAAAAAAAAAAAAAAAAAGAAAAGCTGGAATACAGACATTTTAGCCATTTCTGTGTGCTATTTTACTCCTGTGGAATAGGGTACTTCTAGCACATTTGAAGGGTACCTTCTTGCCTGTGTATTAGGCATGTAGGATACCTGAGATAGGGGTTGGCAGTGAAGCTTTGACAACTTGCATATTGAACAACTCTCATTTCCCAAGTTTGTTGATGGCGTAGATATTCCTTGTCAGAATTGTCTGCAGCTGTACACGATGGGAACACATTTCTATTGTTTAATTTTTTAGGATAATGGAAGATATTATAAAGTAAATACCTGATGCTTGAGGATACCCTTCATAACTCAAGTGCATGTCTCCCAGTCTGGGTGTAATTCCACCAAGGCTGCCAGCATAACCTCCAAGCCCTGATGGCTTTACCTCTGAGCAGGTGTTCACTCACCATAGCACAAATACAGTGGTTCTGCTACATCTGGAGTCATTTCTGCCCAAGAGTAGGGCAGGAAGAATTTTCCCCTTAGGTTGTAATTAAAGGACATACACTTTCTATAGTACTCTCTTTGACATGTAGGGGCTGGTATTTTTCCCCATTACTTTTGATTTAGTGATGCACTGTTGTGTTATAGTAGTGCAGCCTATGCCAGCATTTCCATTATAACCCTTTTTACAGGTTTATAACTCAACAGTAAAAATGTGCTCTTCCAATTTGAAACTTGGCATATAATGTCTCATCTCATCCTCAAAATGATAGGTTTTTTTCTTTCCCTTCACCTCTCCCCCACCAAAGGAGGTTGCATTTTTGCCATATTTTTAAGTGGAAGATATTGGCCTTTCTGTTTTGATAAGAGAAAAGTCTGCCTGATGATTAAAATTACTTTTCAGTTCCAAGAAAGGAGGACTTTATAATAGAGAATGCATGTGAATAAGTGTTGTTGATGTTAGAATGACTACAATAAGTATATGGATACAAAGAAGTACTACCTTCCAAATGAAAGCTAGGGAATATTGATCAAAATGACTGAAAAGCTTTTTTTTATGTTGATTTTGTTTCTAGCTGTTGATTTTACCCTTAAAATAGTGTTCTCAAAGGTAAATATGTTTTATCTGCTGCACTCTATTGTTTATCGGGCTGAAGGAAGTAAAGGAAGACTTTATTGCATATAGACAAAGTAATGATATTTTTCTCTTTTCTCATTTGAGGAACACAGTACAGAAGGAACATAAATTCTAATTTGGTGTTGAGACCAGCTATGAAGGGTAGTCTTGTAGTTAGCACGTGAATCCAAAGCAGGTGTAAGCAGCGAAGCCCAATGTTTCCAGTAGACAGATGACTGTGGACTAGGAAATTTAGCACTCAATGACAGACTAACAAATATGAGGCTTGTTTGATCCTTACTGTTTACCCTGTCAAGATCTGAACCTCTGAACCTGGGGCCAGATCTGAAGTTTCACATTCCAGTTCAATGTAGGATGGGTGTTTAGGATATTAAAAAATCAGCTTTGAAATCCAGTTTCTCCTTCTTTACCCATCTCCTTGGAGCCAGCCATTTAGGAGTTGAAATCTGCCCGGTTGCCATTAAAAGAAATTCCCTTACTTGTGTGAATACCACCACTACTGCAAACATGGCTGGAAGGCTTCATTGTGTTGCTTCTTTTTGTAGCAAATTTACTTTCAGGCATTTCTTTTTCCATTTATATAGTTAAATTTATGCTTACCATAACCACTTTAATGGTACTAATTAGAAGAAAGGGTATGTAAGAGAGAGATTTCATGGAGGGTGATTATTAGTGAATTGAGCTGCTATTTTTTCATATATGTGAAAACTACCAACATACATACAGTATGTATTCTTACTATAGCTAAGCTTTCTCTTAAATCCCAGCTGTTTTAGTTTTTCAGATGTCTCATATATCTATTTATAAATATAAAAGCATCATGAAAAGCAGAGAATGTGCTGCTTCCTAATGAGAAGTTCAGTGCCTTCATTTGGATTCTAAAATCAGTAATTAGGTCGAAGACTATTTTGTATCCATAGGCAGCACCAGTGGCTCACAGATCTAAAACAAAATAGCCATACATGCAACTGAATTTTTGAGGGTATGAAATAAGAATGCTCAGCACTTCTTCACATCAGCTTTAGTCCAGGCCATCTCTGTCAAAACCAGTGGGATTCTGAAGTGTAAAATGAATGCAACACAGTGAGATTCAGGTCCTTCTTTTTTGCAGGAAATAAAATGCAAGTTCAACAAAACTTCCAGGCAGAAGTATAAATGTGCTCAGTGCAGTCAGTTAGTTTCAGTGCATAAATCCAAATCTTCAAATCCAAATCTTCTGTTCTAAGACTTGATTGTACATTTAACGTCAGTTGCTCCTATAGAAGAGAGCTGCTTATGTTTCTGGAATATACAAAGAAAGAAATTATATTGAGAATCACTGTAGTACTTAAATCAACCACAGCACCATTTATTGAAAATATCTTCAGCACCACGGGGATTGCTATTGCTGTGTAGTGAAGCAGAAAACTCCGAGCCCAGTCACGTTCACTTGAGCAGTGGAAATATTAAACACCTTATGTTGCCAGACAGAGCGCACACCATTACCTTCATTGTGTATGATGCTGCCACCAGAAGTGTTTCTTACTTGAGTCAGTGTGGAGAGCACACAGTGATAGCAACAGATGGATGCTTATCATAAGACATGGCTGAAGATATGGTAGATTCATTTTTTAGTTTCTGATACTCTAAAATGTTCCTGCATTTAGTAATAATCCATGTATAATAATCAGTGAACACGATGTAAACAAACAGCTCAATTTGACTTAAAGGTATAGATGTTAAATTAAATGTTCTTTTTGTAACTTCCTGGAAGAGACTTTATGACAGCCATGCAACATATTAAAATTATACTTGTATTTTCATAATAGTACTTGGAGAAATTGTAAGAATCATTAAAGGATAAAATATTCTGTTGTATATTTTCCTAAAACCTGGAAGTAAGAGAGAAAGCCTGGAGGGAGAATGACTCTCCAATGGTTGATGCAGATTGGGTTAGAAATCACTTGGGTAAACTGAACAGGCACAAATCCATGGTCCCCAATGGGATGTACCCACAGGGGCTTGAGGGAGCTGGCTGATGTTGTTGCTCTACCACTCTCCATCATTTCTGAAAGACCATGGAGAACAGGAGAGGTTCCTGAGGACTAGAGGCAAGCCAATGTCACTCCAGTCTTCAAAAAGGGCAAGAAGGAAGACCCTGGAAATTACAGACCCCAGTCAGTCTCATTTCCATCCTTGTGGGTAAGCTCGGGAAGCGTGGATTAGAAGAGTGGACAGTGAGATGGGTTGAGTACTGGCTAAACAATAGAGCTCAGAGGGTTGTGATCAGTGGCATGGAGTCCATTGGTGACCTTTAAGTTTTACCCAGAGGTCAGTTCTGGGTCCAGTCTTACTCAACATATTTATCAATGACCCAGATGAAGGGATAGAGTGTACCTTCAACAAGTTTGCTGATGGTACGAAACTGAGAGGAGTGGCTGATACACCAGAAGGCTGTGCTGCCATCCAGTGAGGTCTGGACAGACTGGAGAGCTGGGCAAAAGGGAACCAAATGAAGTTCAACAAGGGCAAGTGCAGAGTTCTACACCTGGGGAGGAATAACACCACACACCAGTACAGGTTAGGGGTTGACCTGCTGGAAAGCAGCTTCATGGAGAAGGGCCTTGGAGTCCTGGTGGGCAATAAGTTATCCATGGATTGGTAATGTGCCCTTGTGGCCAAGAAGGCTAATTGTCTCCTGAGGTGCATAAAGAAGAGTGTGTCCAGCAGGTCAAGGGAGGTTCTTCTCCCTCTCTACTCTGCCCTAGTGAGACCACATCTGGAGTATCGTATCCAGTTCTGGTCTCCCAGTTAAGAGAGACAGGGAGATAGTAGAGGGAGTCCAGTGGAGGCTATGAGGATAATGAAGGGACTGGAACGTCTACGGCTGAGAGCCCTGGGGCTGTTTAGCCTGGAGAAGAGGAGATTGAGAGGGGATCTTATTAATGTTTGCAAATATCTGAAGGGTGAGTGTCAAGTAGAAGGGGCCAGGCTTTTGTCAGTGGTGCCCTGTGATAAGACGAGAGGTAATGGTCACAAACTGGAACACAGGAAGTTCCACCTCAACATGAGGAAAAAATTCTTCACTGTGTGGGTGACGGAGCTCTGGAACAGGCTGCGCAGAGAGGTTGTGGAGTCTCCTTCTCTAGAGACTTTCAAAACCCACCTGGATGCATTCCAGTGTGGCCTGCCCTAGGTGATCCTGCTTTGGAAGGGGTGTTGGACTCGTTGGACTCCGGGGGCCCCTTCCAACCCCTACCATTCTATGATTCTATGAAAACTGAGGCATATAATAGATTTTATGTTAATATGCAGTGGTATTATGGTAAATATTAACTGTCATATTTCATTTTTTCTCATGAATATCCAGTACCATTTTTAAGGATCCACAGAACATAACATGTTCTCTGCAGCTGATGGCACTCATCATTGTAATTACTAAGTACCCTTAGCTGACTGTTTGAAATTTTTGCTGTAAATTCAAATCAGAATATGAGTGTTTTTGGAAAACATGCACTTACATTTGGAGAGTTTATTTGCTAATCATGTGCAAACCGCTGTCAAAATTACAGGAGTATGACAACCTATGCAAATTTATCTAATTGTTTTGTGCTGCTGTATGTATAAATTGTACAGGGAATCAATTTTGCATTTTTTCATAGGCACAGAAGAAGCGGAAATCCAATGAATCTGTAGATACAGAGCTTTGTCTTAATGAGGTAAGGATGTGGAACCTGTATATTTCACAGCACGGGTGAAATGTTCAAAATCTGTCAAGACTATAGTGGGCTTACCTCACCTTGTAGTCTTGTTAATATTTTTATGTTTGGCTACCATATTGTATTAAAGGATGATCTTACTCAGAAATTTGGAGCTCAAAGTGGCCTCTGATGACTTTATATTTAAATAGCAGTATAGTACATGTTTGGGCAGATCCCATGGTAATTGCTGTTGCACCCAGCAAGTATAGTTATCTAATAATCTGCAGAAACACAAGATGAAATGTCTTTTAATAAATACACAGAAACATACTGGACATCATTCTGTGGCTAACAGAAATGACCAATTTAAGGCATGAAGTGATGTTCACAGCAGGAGATGTGATGTTCATACATCAGGAGACAGATTGACAGCCTCAAGACATGAACCTTCTAGTGCTATTTGAGTAGTCTACTCAGCCTGACCTACAAGACCCCTTACAGATGTAAACATTACATCAGTTTCCATGTCTGTCAGCCCATATCCTTTGTACTGAGTCTCTCGGGAAGCTTGATAATTAGTGATGTACATAAATTAATTTTTACAATGTGGAAGCATGTGTCTTAGGCACTGGAGCAAGACCAGCGGTACAGGCATAAGTCACCAAAAGGATGTGACCATATCTTTCAGGTTCTCCTTCACTAGTCTAGATTTGCCTAGTTCTTCTAAACAATGCCAGTTCTTAGCCCACTCCTAATTCTTTAGGTTCTGTTAAGACTTTCCTGTAGATCCTAGAATGAAGCCTAATAATGGGCAAGGGAACAATGCAGTAACGTTAACAGATCTGTTGACATCTTGTGCTGGCTATAAGACATAAGAAGACCATGGTAACTGTAGCTTACCATATCCTGTGTGGCTTACCCTAGGTGATCCTGCTTTGGCAGCAGGGTTGGACTCGATGCTCTCCAGAGGTTTCTTCCAACCCCTACCCTTCTGATTCTATAAGAACTTCTGGTCTATCTTATCCCATACACTGTGACAGTTTCCAAAAAAGCAGGTGGCTAGGGTTCAGTATAAGAAAGCATTTTGTGTTAATTCTCCCAATGACTCTACTACTAATAGTTTACATCTCAAGGCCTTCCAGTTATCCAGTCCTAGCAGGTGATATCAAAGTGAGGGAATGGCACAGAGATTTATCCATGAATGCCTCCCTGATTCTGCCATTCCTGTGGAAACTGATGTTCTGTACTCATTCGTTGCATCTTCTCTGGGTGTTTCTAGCTTGTACCTTGGCCTGTTGCCTCTCCATGGTGGAGGAAGCTTGTACCATCTGTAGGAGCTGCAGCGTTGTGGTTTTTTTAATACTTTATTTGTTTTTTTTAAATTGTGTTGTACTGGTGGTTTTATCCTTTAAACTGGCTTTAAAATGCTGTTGTTTTAACATCCAGTTTTATGCCTTTTGTATCTTTCGGTCTGTGACAGTGATATATATATATAGGTAGGAGCGGAGAGTGGGACAAAAACAAGCAAAAGATTAATTTCATGTTGTAGATATAAATAGTTTTCAATTAAAATGCCTAATGGTGACCAAGGAAAGTATTGTGTCTTGCAGAATGCTATTGGGAAAGACAACACAGCAGGAGTCTCCACCAGTCACATATCTTCGGAGAATTCGCTCGCTCTTCCTGGAAGCTTCTATCTAAGCACACCACTCACTCTGATGACACTTGCACTCTCACTCTGTTTGTTCCTAAGCTCATCAGTCGTCTTGTAGCTGCATCATTACTAAAGGACGTGTTAAAAAAAAAAAAAAAAAAAAAAAAGTCTATTTCCTGTCCTCTGTTGTTTATTCCAGGTCTGGGAGCTAAGCTGAGGCACTCCTGGCTAGAACGGTTTCAGTCAGCTGGAATTTATTTTATTTTTTTTCTCTCTAAAAAAGCTTCTTGTGATATTTAGAGGCTTTGTGAAATACTCGGTGCATTGCTACATTCCAAAACCAAAAGGCTTTTGGGCATGCGGTGTTTTAAAGAGACAGTGTGTAAATTTGCCTGTAAAGCAACCTGGTTGGATTATTTTAATAATAATAATTTTAATTCTGGCTTTTACCTGAGGAGGAAGATGGCAATTTTCTTAAGATCCTATTTATTTCATTGAATGGTTTTGGTTTTCAAATTGATTGAACTTCAGACTATCAAGGATGCCAGGCTTTTGTCTAATGGTGAATGCTCTCCCAGAGAGTGGACTTTATGAAACTTCTTCATTTGATAAATTGCTACTGATGTTAAACTCTTTCAGTGTATTAGCATTTTCCTCTTTAAATGTTTATGTACTGTAAGTGATTCTGCGTTCCCTGCTGAGAAGCCATTACAATTCACATACAGGTATAATGTACATCTTTCAGTTACATTCTCGTAAAAATAGAGTATGGCATAGAATTTTCTAACAGTACATTTGTCTTTTAATTACAATCATCTAGCCTTAACAAGGATGAAGATTCTTTAAATTAACAAGAAGCAGCCATTGTTAAAGCTTGATAAAAATACATTTCTTTAAATTTGAGGATAAGCAGTAGAAACAAATTTTGCTACAGGGTTTCAGCTATACAGTCTATGATCTTCTATGCTTCCATTGTGATAATACAGGCCAGTTATTATACAGTTTGTTTATTAAAAAATGACATGCAATTTATTTACTCTACTAAAACAACATTATCTGTTTATACAGAGCTAATAATGTCAGCTCAAAAAGTTACAAGAAACTTCATGCCTTACTTCTCACAACACTGTAGAGGGAAAAGAGGTAGTAGGATATCATATAAACTGTTTTGTTTCTTAGACTGCTAAAATCAACACAAAAAGGATGGTTGATCCCATTACAAGGTAGTTTTGTACACACTCACTTATGTGACAGGCTTTTTTCACCCTGGTAGTTCCTGCTGCAGATGTTGGTATTGTTGACATGTTTGTAAGACCAGTTCCTTTTTTTTTTTTTAATGGTTTGGATGGCAATATTGCCAGTATATATGATTTGATCACTTTATTTTTCATTCAGTGTCAATGACAGCCTGTGCTGGCTCATGATGATTTTCTGCAGTTTCTAGAAGGAATTCTATAAAGCTTTAAATGTCATCAAATAGGCAGCATTTCTCCTAAGGGCTGTCTTTGTACCTTACTGTGATGGCCTGTTGACTGTTACAAGCAGTTATGTCTAAATGATCAACGGTAATCAGTTTTTGTTTCTACTGAGAGTAGAAGATAACTTCACCAAGCAAGGAGTTCATCATGTTGAATTTACAGATTTACATTGAGACTTACACAGTTATGCCCTGTCCTGCTCTGAAATGTCCAGATCGGTTATTTGCAATATGACTATAAAATACAAATTACCGTTTTGTAAACCGCAATGAAGTTTGGGAGTGTGCAAAATACACATCTTAATAAGAGACTATTAAACCTATTGACAAGTATAAAACTTTTGACCTTTTGCTTAGCTAACAATAAACACTTTCATAAATTCTGAAATTGATTTATGTACTCTTGATTATGGTCACATAATATAGGTTTCAAAGCACTGTGGATGTGATAGAATTCTGTGATACCGTGTGCCACTGAACATAACAAAGTAGACAGTATTACTCTTTAATTCTCTGCTGATAAGAAACGGCAAATTACTTTCAAAGGCAGCAGAACTGCTTTTGGAGAAGAAATACTTAGCACATCATTACCAGCAAAGCCCATGTGGTTCCTGTTGCTCTTCTTGTAGAAGCTAATCAAATTATTGAAAACTAGTGACAACAGAAAAAGATTATGAGATTCATGATTTAAAAAATAAATCAAATTCTTTTATGTCAAAAGGAGTTGATAGTATAACCTATTGAAATGCTAATGAATGTAGCATTATGATTCTGAAGTCTGACATTATCCAATTAAAAATATTTTCAAAACAAATTCATAAACATTACTACTATTAAATCCATCTTTGATCCGCAAACCTTTCTTTAAAATATAATTTGTATTCACCACATTAAACATTTTAAGCAGTATCGGGAATTTTAATAGCCTTCCAGTATAGTACATACTTTTTGAAGATTTTTTTACATTTGTTTTCATTATAGAATCTCTGTTACATTTAATACCAATTATTAGAGCTTTGACACTGTGTGATCCAGAATAAAAGCTATTGATCACTTACATTGTAAACAACAACCTAATTAGGTTCTGATTACAAAAGAAATTGCTGGTTATCTGTTTCAATGAGAGTTACCTTTGGAAATACAATTGTGTACATAGTAGAGAAAGGAATGGTGTTTTATATAGCTAGCCATCTTACCACAAAAAAACAACAAACCAAAACAGAGCACTCAAGTGTTCTTTCCCATGTAAATTAAAAGCATACTGAATTCTTAATTAAAAAAATAAATTGCTTATTAAACAGGCAAAAGGGGAAAAAAAAAAAAGCCCTTAAGAGTCTTGACACTTAATGAGGATTTTACAGAAATCACCATGCAAGTATTGGAGGATTTTTAGAAGTTGGATGTGATGTGGATGATGTCAATTTAGCATGGTGACCTTGTCAGTGCAGTCATTTGCTATATTACTGAAGTATGCAAATCATTTAATTTTTTTCTCAGTCACTAAAATGCCATGTCTTGAGTGCTCGATCAACAAGCTTAGGCTGGGCTTGATATCTTACTTTAACACATTAGTTTTATCAATATAAACATAATACAGGAACTGTCCAAATACAGGATATACATATCAATGATTTACTGTTTAAATTGTAAATTTAACCAGTTTGGTTGTGTGTAAGTTAAATCATGGGCTACTGTAAACATCCACAAATCATCTTTTTTATTTAGCATAATGGAACAGACATTGTCATCAGTATTCTTAGGAGTGTATATCCTCTACCATGTTAAATAACCTGATTATTGTATTTCTTTTTCTTCTTAAAAGAAGTACACACAAAGATAAAATTCAGATTGAACTGAAATATATGGCTAAGGTTTTGCAGTATTTAACATAGATATGAATTCTACAAATTCTACAAATACAAATTCTACAAAGTCCAATGAAAGAAGCACTGAAGATGAACCTTTCAGACATTAGTAAAAATAATAGCAATTGAGTTTTTCCCTTGCCCCAGTGCTGCAGGAGAGCCGGTGCTGACAGTCCCATCCACCCATGGGCAGCAGTCCTACAGGAGTGTCTGCGTGGGAATTTGGTCAGTAACAAGGATGCAGCCCTTGTCTTACTGTCTTGGCTCCTGGAGATCCTGGCTGCTTCAAGAGAAAGGGAAGGGAGCTACCAAGCATTGAGCATTCAGCAGGAGCCATCCATCCATCTTCGCTGGAGCATTGGCCACTTTCCATTTAATAGCTTCATTCCCACTGTGTCACTAGTAAGAATTAGCAGGAGCAGGGATTCTTAATAATTTCAAAGCATTGTGTAGACAGACTCTGTCTGGAGACTTATTCCCAGCCTTTTTTTTTAATTAAATTATGTCCTTCTACAAGTCAACCTTTTGAACATCAGGCTGTTCACAATTTGGGGGATGTTGCAGTTTGACTCAGTAGACTGAAAACATGAAAGTATACACTTTAGCTAAGCCTGTGCAATTATACTGAAGATGAAGAAAACAGAGAAGGAATCACCTTGAAATCTCAATCTACCTTTAATTTGTGATTGTAGGTTTAATCACAATATTCCACAGAGGAGAGATTGTGAGAAACCAGTGAAGGAGAAGAGCAAAAGTCAGAATAGCTCCCTGAAGAGACATGCATCTTATGTATGTCAAGTGACAGCAGTATCTCATGCTTAACGTGTATGAAAGAGCTAGATGCTGCTAGAACAGCAGCTTCTTTAGAGAAAGCAGTAAAAGATGGAAGAACTACCAATTATTTGTACAGCAATTATACTTTCTGTCATAAAATGCAATTGTTCGCCTTCAACACCAAGGTGGATCTACTTCACTGAAAAAATGCACATTCACTAATGGGACTTATGATTTAAAAATGCTCTGGCCTAAAGAGGCCTCCAAGTTTGTTTTATGCGCATAAGGTCAGTCAGAGTCTACCTGATGTCCCTGACATCAAATAGAAATATATTTGCTTCTGATGAACTTGGCAGAGAAATTAATCCAGAGACTTGTTAAATATTTCTCATCTTTAAATATTTGCTTTTTCTTACCAGCTCAATTCCTCCTATGACATTTCAATTATTGGCTATTTAAGCTTCTCCTTTAACTTCAGAAGGTCATTTTCTCCATACTCTACAGTAATCCACTTTATAGATTTGCCTTAGTGTTGTTGGTTTGGTTTTTTTAATTACAGCCTTCTCTTCTGAGAAAAAAAATATGTGATCAGGGATATGTATCTACCGAAAGATCAACACCTTTACAGGGGGAGGAAATTGCAAGTTCCTACTTTATCTGTTTAGCACTGATTTGAATAGAACAAGCTAAAACATGATGTTGCTATTTCCCAGATGGAATTTAAAATTTATTTTGGTACTGACTAAGGATTAAAAGTTTTAAACTCTCACGCTCTTTAGAAATATTTAAATACTTCTAACGTATTTTCTAGTCGGAATTTCAGTCAAATAGATAAAGTCTTCTTAAGTAGTATTTTTTTTTCAAGAGTAAGAATTTTCACTGGGAAATTTTGATGGGTCCATTTTTAAGGTAAAATCAGGGAGGGTGGTGAATTCCCATTTTTAACTCAGTATTATCTTGACTTTCATACACCATTCCATGTTCTTTTCATCTGATAATGTTTGCCTTCAGGGGACAGTT
Organism: Actenoides lindsayi; assembly: GCA_025331215.1. NCBI lineage: Eukaryota > Metazoa > Chordata > Aves > Coraciiformes > Alcedinidae > Actenoides > Actenoides lindsayi. The sequence continues at coordinate 103,467 of WTSP01011106.1, forward strand.
ACGCTTAATAGATACATACTAGATATGATCACCTCAATAATCAAAAGCCAGGTCCTGCAACTCCTACGTGATGCTCCATCTCTTTTCTCATTCATAAAAAACAGAGCAACAAATTCAAAATGTGGCCTAAAGATTATGTGAACTTTAAAAGAGCACAGAATCAAACAGTTTTTCAGTAGCACTTTTTATCAGTATAGGTTGTGATGTTATGAATTGGCACCATCTAGACAATTCCCTAAAGTTCTCTGAACACATTTAACCAGCGCAGCTGCAGTTTGTGCTGTTTTACCTTTGCAAGGTGCCAATAGCTGAACTTTGGCATGCATACACTTAGAGCTAATTGCTGCCTAGATTACAGCAGCCAAACCTGATCCCATTTCAGCGAGGGCTCCCCTTAGCCCATTTCCCCCTGCTTTTAGTGATTCCAGCACACTTTAATTCTTTTGCACTACTTTTTAATCTGTCAAAAGGAGAATTTCCTAGAATCCGGGAGAAAATGAGTCGTAGATTTAAGGGCAATTTTCTTCAAATTCCTCCTGCAAAAATGCCACAGTAATTGACCTCTTACAGACTAATATCCTCCAAAGCGTTGAATACCCCTTAGCTAGCACCTTCTGTCCTTATGAAACTGAGCGGAATCTTTGGAGAGTCAGCTACCAGTAAATGAGGCCATGTTTGTTTGCAGACTTCTTCAAGCCACTCATTCTATAAATTGATGTTACAGGTAAACAGCAGTAATTAGAGATGATGTCATGGCATTACAGCATACAGACATTACTCCCCATGTTGGCCAGCACTTGTCAAGCAGTTTCCAACATTGGTACCAATGATTCAAAATTCTTCATAATAATTCAGAATTCATTATAATATTCCTTGGAAGAAGAAGTTGCTTTTGACTATGGCACTTGTCCTTATGTCAAGGTTTAAAAGGTACAAAAGCCAACCCCCATAGATTTAGTGAACCGCGGGGACATGTAAACTCCTTTAAGCACAGAAGCCAGCAAATCTGCTGAAACTCTGGAGTAATTTTCAAAATAAAATATCATGGTCCTCTCCTAGTAATGTTAATAGAATAGGATATATGTGACAGAAGGCATTTTTTATCAAAACCAGGAGAAAGCTTGAAGATGCAAAAGTTACTGTTTAGAGAATGACCATTTACTTTAGCAGGAGGTACTGCAGAGAGAACACTGCTGAGAAATAGAAATATATGTCCCACTAGGTAGGAGACAGCAAAAGCATAGTTTTTTTTTTTTCTTTGACTTTGTGAATTGGCCCATGGAAACTGTTGCCCCTTTGAAGGGGTGAAGGAATTCTCTCAGGAGGATACTAAGCAGAATGGAAACTTGGGGTCCTCTTCCCACACCCCCAAACCTGGCATCAGTAATTACATCCTCTGTATGCTTTGGGCTGGGACAAAGATTTTAACCTTTAACTGGAAGTTAATTCAGGAAGAGCATTCATAAGTATAGTTGGAACAAAGACAATTGTTTGTTCTAACAATTGTTGGAGTAAAAGTTAGAACAAAGTGGCTCAAATCTGGCATTCGGGAATGTGTGACCTGGACTGATCTGAGTCACACACTGCTTGTAAAGAAAAGTAAGTGGAGGTAAAAATTGCAAGAATACAGTCTTGAATTTTATATTGCCTCCTCTCTGGGAGGTCACAGTAGAAGTGCAGCATAAAATTTGGCTCTTACCCCTTCCCAGTACCCTCCACTGTTTCTGGATAAGAAAATAAAATAAATGCAAAAGGCAGATAGTGGTAGAAATTGTTTCAAAGCCCTCCAATGTGTGGGGAAACTTAACTGGTGACACTTAGTAATCTCCATGTTCTCCCTTCCCCCAAAATTACTGCTGCTGAGCTTGCTTAACAGGGTTTGTATGATGTTTTGTGCAGCATTACTTAGTGCTGAAATGATCAGCTGTGATTCGTACTGCTCATGCTGGGAAGGTGTATGTGTCTTTCACCTGAGGGTATGTCTAAGTCTGCACTTCTTGTGTAAAGTGCCAAGTCAACAAGAGGTGCAGCGAAGAGGAAATAGCAGAGGAAGGCTCAAGTAAAAGTAATTTTTGTTACATCACAATGATAAAGACATTAATTGAGGGTCGGCAGAAAGGATGCAGATAAAAGCAACAGGTAGCATTTGAACCCGGGAAGACTGGCATTCACTGTGAACTGAGGATATCCAGTGTTAGTATTTTCCTGCTTTTTTTGGCTTTTGTTTTTTCCTTCTCTTTTTCCAAAACTGTCTAGAACATACTTCTTTTTTTTCTGGATGAAATTCTTACACAGTTACCTTCTTGTGTAAATTCTATGTTGTCTTATGAATTTCTGTACATCTCAATGCAGGTTATTATGTGTCAGGTCTTCAGTCATAATGGCTGGTAATTTTGTGTAAAAAAATACTGTTCCCTTGTTCCTGTTGACTTAGACATTGCTCTGAGGACCTTGCTCTTTGGACCGTCTACACTCCAGAAATCATGGTGTTTGGCATTTTCTGTTAGCATTGTCTTCCTGCATTAGTATTTTACATATCCAGAAAAAAATCCTTATCAATAAACATTATTTTCTTTTTTTTATTAAAAAGCATGGTTTTGTGAGAAAAAATTCATGGTTGGTTGTTCTGTTTTGATTTATAGGGGAAAAAAAAAAAGCTTGACTGGCAAAAAAAAAGAAAAAAAAAAAGGAAAACAAGCTTATTAAAGGTTGATCTCATTGTTCCCTGTTGTTTTACAGTCCACTATGATCTAAGAAAATAAGAAATAAAGCTTTTCCCTTTAAATATCCATGCATTTGCTTGCTCCCTAGTCTTTTTGTGTTAGCAAATGTGGCCTGCAAAATTACAACAAGCAGGGAAGTATCAGATGGAAATGATGGGAAGACGGACACAAGAGTGGCCAGCTGGCCCTATTCATGCTTGTTCTCTCTTTGGCACGCAAACGCGCCTCCACACCCATCCCACCCCTCCATCCTGCCAGGCCAGAATGAAAGGGCTCGCTCCTGTTTTCACACAATGGGAGCAAAAGAGCTGCAAAGGCTTCGAAGGCAAAAGAGTCTGCAGGGGGAATATTTTAGGAAATGCGTATTGTGCTGGAAGGAGAAAGTGAACATGGACAAATGAGTCTTCATGATGCACTTGCTTGTGTTAATGACTACAAGCCAGGAAAATTATTTCGGCATTTACTCATATTCAAGCTGAGACTTAACAAATGAATATATAATATGGGCAAAGAACAATAACACTTGCCTGCAAAAAGCTGCTGCACAGCAAAGCGCAGGCCAGAGCCTCCTACCATTTTAAGGTGAAACAGTTTAATTTGGTGTTGCCTCAGAGAGGGATATCATGCAAGAAGGAAAGATGTGAGTGGTAGAAATGCACATTAATCCAAGATGAAAGATTTTTTTTAGGTCTGAAAATTATTTTCCCAACTAATGGAGCAGCAGGTCACCATCCTAAATGTTTATCATCATGTTTTAGTAGCTCCAGGGGGGGTTAGAGTTACATGGGGTGGTGATGCAAGCAGGAGGAGATGTTTAACTGTCCAGGCATCATTTGCTGCTCAGATGATCTGTGTTTCCGGAGGTGGGAGGGAAGGCAGCAGACTCCATATGGGAGCATCCAACAGCCCAGCTTAGGTTCCTGGGCCACCTAGGTTGCTTGGATTTAGGCATCACTCTGATGCTATTATGGTCCTATGAATAAAGTACTGCAAGTACTTCAGCTCCTGCAGTGCCAGCTCCAAGTTTTTATACCATTTGAAAGCCAGAAAATTGAAGAATGTAGTGCACAAATGCAACCAAAATGTTTGACAGTACGAGTTAGCATTAGGCTTTCCTTCTACCTGTTTTCCCTCCTTCTCTATGCTACCAGAGCGCCAGCACTGTGAAAGAGGAGGCTGGGGATGGAGGGACAGCAGTTAAGCCTCTTCAAGAGGTACAGCTCCATGACAAACTTTCTGAGCACTAGCCTCTCTGGGGACAGATGAAATCAAGCTGTGTTCAACACCACTAAGCAGCCAGCTATGCATGACCAGATGGGTTCTTTTGTGTGCATCATCTGTCCGTTAGATTTTTAGGTTTTATTTTGTCAATTTTTAATTATTTTTTTTTTTATTTGTTGCTATTCACACATAGTCTTTCTTTGACAGTTTCCCTCTGGAATGGGAATAATGACAACAGGGCTACTTTTACAGGACAAAGGCCAACTGGATCAGTTAGTTCCAGAGGTCTGCCTAGAATGCACAAAGATAAGTCATTGCCCCATGTTGCCCTTCTTCCATGTGTATATATTATGCCATTAATAAAGAATGATGCTTCATAGCATCAGTCTCTTCTTGTGATAGAGCAAATGTTCTGGCAAAGAAACTGTGTTCATTCTCCTGGATGCAAGGTATTAAATAAACACTGCCTATCACACCAGGCAATTTGTCTGACTTTCTGTAAGAAGGTCAGTAAGATCTAGTGATGCCTATTAAGTAGGGTTATCTACTTCTAATGGTATTATAGAATCATTTCAGTTAAATATCTGGAGTTATGCAGACACATTTTAAATGACACTCTGGTGAATGGATGAAGAAAGCTGTTTGACATCTTCAGAGCAGGCATATGATGGACATGTTAGAGGGGGAAAATAGGCCAGCTTCCCATGAGGAGTGTTCTGAGAGATGTAGTTCCAGTGTGCCATTAAACCAGTAGAGGGTCATAGAATCACAGAATCATAGAATCATAGGTTGGAAAAGATCTTTAAGATCAAGTCCAACCATTAACGTAGCTCTATCAAGTCCACTGCTGAACCATGTCTCTAAGCACTACATCCACACCTTTTAATCACATCCAGGGATGGTGAATCAGCCACTTCCCTGGGCAGCCCGGTCCAGTGCTTGATAACCCTTTCAATGAGAAGAAGTTGTTTCAGCTGTCCAGGGCACTGATTTTGAAAGGTGGTCTTAATCATTTTCCAATCATGCTCCTACAGCTTTCCAAACCACTCTGCCCAAGCAACCGGCCAGCCCCAGCACTTGCACAGCTCCTGTGTTGGCAACAAAAACTCTCTGTGTTATTGTCTGCTTCATGCTGAATTCTGTTTTACATTCAGAGACAGGCATAAGATTTCCTGAAATGTTTTTTTGGTAACAATAAAACCGCTTGTTTTGGTGATATGCATGCCTTTTTTGGCCTGGAATACAAATTACACTCCCTAATTATGAATCACCAAATATTTTTAATCTATATTAATTATAGAAAACTGCAGAGCAACAGCCAGGAACAAGCCAAAACAGGGACTAGGAAGCATTGCTCCAAAGTAATTGTGCAGGGTTTGGGTTTTTTTGTTCGTGTATTGGTTTGGTTTGGTTTGTTTGTTGGTTTGATTTGGTTTTCTGTTGGTTTGTTTTTTTTTTTTTCCCAAAGAGAATGCTAGAAAATATTTTGCTTTGAGGTAGAAAGCATAATTCACAGAGTCTTTAAAAAACACGTTTATGTTTTGTAGCATTATAAAATAAAGACTGATAGTCAATTGCTTTGGAAGGAGCTGACATTCAAGCCTCTGAAATTGCTATTGTATGTATTTTTATTTTTTTTAAAAAGAACAACATTCCACCAACATCCTCAGTGAGGTTAGCTAAACAGATGGTATTTATCTCTGGGTTTGCAGGTGTGCCACATCCTTCTTGCTTTCAAAAGAGACATTAATGGGAAAATCTTAAAGAGAGGCTGTTGCAAAAGTGTCTCACAAAGTACAAACACACACACACACACACACACACACACACACACACACACAAACATACACAAAACAAAAATTTAAAAATAAATCTACATTCACCAATGCAGTGCTGGCTTCATTCTGCATTGGAGAGGCCTCCAAAGTAGCACAAACCTGGCTGAGCAGTGATACTTGCCTGTTTGTCAGAGGTCAGAATCCAGTGGCTATAAATACAGTTTAGCTTTTATTTGACTCCAAACCAATATCTATCAATACTCCAGTACTGTTTTGAGCAGATCAATGCCTGCACATAACTCACTGCCTGAGGGCTTTGTTATTAATAAAAATGTAGGTAGGCTATATATTGAGTGACATTATTAGAAATGGATTGCCTTTCCCTCTGTGACTTTGTCAAATGAACTTGAAGCTCACCAACACATAGCCAGGATTCTGTCAGTACTTGCAAGAAACTGTCTCCCTCTCTGCCTATCAAGGGAATTGTTGAACAATCACAGAAGATTATTCAAACAGTTTTGGAGTGCTAGGAACCTGAGTTAGCTTAGAAAAGTAGTTTGCCTTCTTGGGTAAAAGTCTGAGTCATCTCTATTCAACTTCTGCAGTGGGATGGGATTAGAACAACCTGTGAGAGTCTCCAGAACCTGCATCCTTCTTAAACATAGAACATGGGGCTGTGGCATAATTAATAACTAACATGTCCTAGTGACTCTGTTTAAAGTAATGTCTCATTTCAAAAAAGCAAGCAGCACAAGTAGGAAAAAAAAATAATTTATTGCTGAAGCAGGAGACTTTTCCACTTATAACCTGGTACCTGTGCCACCTGGGACATTGTGACCCTTGCACACTGGGGGCTACACAGATATTATAGTGACATACTAATCTGACCTGAGGTTGGTCACATGACCTCTTAGTGCAGTCCAATGCCTGCTGAGCCTCAAATGCCACCACTTGCTACAGCCTCACTGGGCATCAGGAGCAGCCAGATGTGAAACTAAAGAAGATGCTTTCCGGGCACACAGCTGCCTGTAGAAAAAGTCGTCCTGTCAGGTCCAGTGGTGGCCAAGTATGTGACATGTGATTAGGCAACTGACTGGTGAGCTGTACTGTGTTATTCCCTTGAATAATATTTAACCCGAGCTCATAAAAGAACTCCCATTGACCAAAAAAGAGAGAAATAGCTACAACCCCTTGGTTGCTAGCATATGAAATATCACTGTGAAATTTCTTCCTGAAGTGAGCATATATATGCATGTTTATATTACTTTTTATTTAACCCATTTTTATAATAAATGAGACAGTCTTGTGCTTACTTGAAATGTAGCAGTAAGATTTTTTTTAAAATGTCACTCAGTATAGGAAAGGAATATTTTTCTGCTAAAGAACCCAAAATACATGAAGTTGGGTGTTTCTCTTATGCTTACAGACAATCTACACTTGACAATAACTTAACTTTCAACACCCAGTGACATTAATTTCACTTGACTTCCTTTCTTAAGGTCAAAACCATTAATCAGCACTTCTATCATTAGCTCGGTTTCCTTTTCTATTAAGTGATTATGATCACTTACTATTAATGAGTCGTGAAGTTTTAATAAATTTTTGCTAGTGTGAAATTGCTAAACAGTAATTATGGCATATACTGTATGGATGGTTTGTTCCACAATGTACATTTTGCTTAATGTCAGTTAGAAACATCTACAAAAAACAACAGAAACTAATTAACTAGTTATGGCTGAGGATGTGGAATGGCCTTTTTCACCACATTTATAGTCAATAAAAAGACAAAGCAGGTCATTTTTCCTGTCATTGCTGGAATTATTGTATTTCTGGACCTTGTGACTTTTGCAGTTCTTTATATGAAATGGCACTACCAAGGCTGCTTACTAAACAGGAGATGAAAGAAAATATCACATCTTTTAAGAGCTATTGTTTTAACTTGTGCTATATTTCTACTGTTCTGGCATTGAAACAACAAGGTTAAAAAACAAACGCCAGACCCTTTCCATTAATACAGAAGAGAAATAACACAGCAAGTCCCATTGCCAAAAAGCAATGTCTGAATACTGGCGCAGCTTTCCTGTAGCTTGCCATTACTCACAGACACATCTAAACAACCAATGCCAGATGCTCGTTTGGAGTTTGGCTGAGGTTTTTATTGGTTAACTGACTTTTTTAAACACTTGTCAACCAGGAGCTGGCCTAACAATGGCTGACAAACTAGAAGGTAAGTCTGAACATGGAACATATCAAGAGGGTATATTAAAGAAAACAAAGGAGGTTGCAGCGATTACAGTTTCTCTACTAACTGCCCTCTGTTCCCAATTTTCTGGTTTACTGACATCAGTGAAATTTGCTGAGAAGACTATATATGCTATAGCCACTGCAGAGGTGCTGCCTTTTGTACTGAAGCCAAATTCTCTGAACCACCCAAGTGGAGGGATAGAGTCAACTGAGGCACACTGGCTTGGTTGAGTGCTATCTCTGTGGTGGTGCACCTCTCTCACAGCACTCAGGTCCTTAAAAAATGTAAGAGTTTGGTGCTATATTGATAGTAATGTGCATGGAATGGAAAGTTGTGTTGCTTGTTTTGAAAGCCCTGTCTGAGAAGCCGTTTGGATCGGTATTCTGTTTTCAGTAAATCCCATGAAACTGGTGCTGAAAAATTAAAGATGGTGCCTAGAAGAGGCAAATGGATGATTCTAAGACTCTATGAAAAGCCTGATAGTAAATCTCTAACAATGCAATCTAATCAAAAAAACACTATGTATTGTCTTGAAAACTGTCTGTAAGTACCTAAAAAGGAACAGAAATTAGAAAATAGAAAGTTTTCCATCGGATATACAAAGCTTTAACAAGGCTGGCTCACTTCATGTTAAATCTAGACCAGTTCAGAATAGAAAAGTGTCACATTTCTAGCAGAGAAGGTAAATAAACACAGGAACAAGTAAACTAGATTTGTACTGCATTCTCAACCACTGAACAAAATCTTTAAAACCAGATAAGGTGTTTTTCCCAGAGAAAAGCTGTGTTCAAATAATAATTCGGGACAGGCCTCACCTCACGTAGTGACGGAGGACAGTTTCTTAGTCTATAATGGGTAAGCCCACTTCTCTGGTATATAGTTCTGTAGTGTCTCATGTAGTTACTTGAACATGTCAGAACAGAATCTTTGCACTGTCTTTGAAGATACTGTTGTATTCTAAAATGCAAGAATAAGACACTATTGGTCTGGTTATTACAACCGCAGATTCATCACAGCAGGTCTTGACTGACACATACGTGTATGTGTGGGAAGGCTGCATCGTGTAGGTCTGCAAAATGTGTTGTATTGGTTGAGAAGGATAACACCAGGATGGTGCAGAGATATTGCTCCAACAAGTATTCTGTTATACACTGTAGAACCAAGTGGCATAATTCACAGCTGTATTTCAATTCAAATCTGGAGTTAGTCTATCAGAAATTGAACAGGCCCTTGCTCTCCATTATAAAAATAGTGAATGCCCTAGATCAGTAGAAAAGAATGTCTTACATAGCCTAGGATATAATTGAAAATAAGTTAATCAGCTTCTCCTATCTTCAGCAAAAGCTGTGGCATCATAAATAGCAATTCTGCCCAAAGCACACAGTTGCACCATACTGCCGGGACAAGGTCATAACTCTGTGGGTAGCTGAGTGACCATCTGTCCTTGCAGCCATTAGAGTATCACCTCCGTGGAGACTTATAAAGCAATATTGGTCCATACTGGAGGTGGTGTACTGCTCACCAGCAGTTACTAGGATCCCTGCCTGTATGACTTGTATTAATCTGAGGAAGGTTATTAAAACATTAATTCATATCTCTCATCTTCATCTTCCTGGCCTGATTGTCACAATGTTCATTACTAGGTAATGTGCAGTTATATCATCTAAGTTTTATAACTCTCTAAGGATACTTTGGGTCAAAAATGAGCTTGAAATTCCAGGGCACAAGAGAAACATAATTTTTATCTGAAGAAACAACAAAGTGTAGGGAGAATTATGACCAGCAAAAGTCATCATAGCCAAGTACCTACTGAAAGCAATTTTGCTTTAATTGCACCTGAAACTGACAATTCCTGAATAAGTAGAAAGGCCAGTAATTGCTTTGTGGGGATTTGCAAGGAGCCACTGAATGGTGCCTTGGATACATGCACTGTATGAGATTGCTAGGAAAGCCCAGCCATGCATATGAGGACATCCAGTTAACTTTAAAACACTTGGTAACTCCTATAATCAAATTTGTTGTATAAAGATTAAACAATCTCAAGAATGAGCAGGTGATTGTATCATTAGCACCTTTCCCTCATTCATTAAGGGTGTCAGGACTCCTTAGTAAATGTGGCTGCTGGTGTTACAACACAGTAGGTTCCTTGCTTGGTTGTTAGAGGTGCACAGCACAACATTCATGTTTCTGTAGCCATGCTCTGAAAAGGCCCCTTGGATAAGTGGACACCAAAGCAGGTGCAGCAACTTGTGGGGGCCTGAGTCAACATATCAATAACATTTTCAGCACTGTCAAGAATTGAGCCTTAAACTTCTCCATAAACCATCCCCAGTACCTAGGGACTGCTGAAATGCAGGCTTGATCCAGTTTTCAAGGATGGCAGTGGCTGGACAAGGGTTCAAAACACTAAAACTGGGCTTGGAAACTTAAAGCACTGAGGATGGGGATGACTCTAGACACACATGCCTTTTAAAAGAGAGCACAAACATCTCTCAGAGGCAACAGGCAGATCACAGGACTGCTTTTTATCCATATGTAAAAGGAGATGATAAACACAATAGGCCCTTAATGGAAAGTTGTCACTGGCCATATGGTGACGTCTGGCTAGGGGCTGAGATTGTTCGCCCAAGCAAGTGACGCTGACGCAAAGTCAGAGCTTGTTTCAAAGCTCATTCCTCACATTTGACAAGGGTTTGTGTTGCCAACTTCATTGTTTCCTTTCTGTACGCCAGTTTGTGTCTATTCATTTCATAGCTTTGTACTCAATTACTGGATGGCAGAGTATCTCTACGTTTAAAATATCTATCTATATATATAGACATGCTGTAAAGTCACATTTTAAAATAGATTTCAAGTCAATGATATTCCCCCTACACTTGCTCAGGGAAAAAGCTCTGTACTTCAATCCCCTTTGGTTTTGAAACACTTTCAGTCCATTACAGCCACATAAATACAAGGCACAAAACAATAGCAGGCTACAAATCAATGCATTTGCACAGCCAGACCTAAATAAATATGATTCAGTTGCTGACTTGAAAAACTGAGGATAGTCCAAAGTTTCCATAGTAAAATGTTGGTGATGAATTAGCATCAAATCATGTGCAAGAAACCCTGACTGTCTTGTCAGGTGGCACACTTGCTACAGGTGTCAGGAGGTATTTATCAAGAAGGAAGGCAGATCTTCTGATGAAGTGATGGAACAGTTAAAATTTACCCTGTGTGAAGTGGGCATGGCTCAGCATTATTGTGGACAGTATGCTGATAAAGTGGATTGTTGGGTGGAACAAGACATGTTCTGTTCAGACATTCTACAGTGTTTTGTCATGAAGCAAGCATGAGGAACCTAGCAGGAACTTTATTAATAATACACAATATAATCATAGTCTTCAGCTTGGAAATTGGTACTATGCATACAGACATGCCCACTGTAATCACACATGATTAGTATTGCTGCAAGGGAACCTCAGAAAGCCAGTGTGAAGAGACAAACCAGAAGGAATGACAATTTCTATTCATTTTGCCTTGTACATCTCGCATGTTTCTGCTCTGCAGCTGGTTTTGTGATAAACAGCAGAATATGTTTCAGAAGATTATACTTCAAACACCTGGGAAAGAAAGCCAAGAAAAGAAGAAAGTGTTTTGTTCAATTTAAAATTATAAGCAATAAAGTCCATTGGATTCAAGCCCCAAGTAGCAATTTAAAGTTCAAGTCATTTTATACCATGATATTCCTCTCTTGCTTAGAGGTATCGCTTCCTGATCCTGCCAGAGTAACATTTTATTCCATCAACCGTTACTAATGGGCACAAGTATAAGAAAGGATACACACATGAGTAAAGGGCAAAAGGCAAAGCAGACATGAGAGGAAAAGCACCTCTGTACCTCTGGGCAGGTTGGTGTAGCCTCTTCTTACACAGGCTGTTCAACCGCATGCTTGTATCTTCCTCTGTATGACAAAAACATTCTGTTAAAGAATAGATGTGGCTGTGTTTCACACTACTCAAAGTCTATAAGCATGTATTGTAATAATTGGTGGATTTTTAAAATATCTGTGTATGAAGCACGGAATTTTTTCTTCTCTTATTTGACCCTCTGTTTCTATAAGAAAGGGAGGACTGAAAGATCTAGGAATTGTTACTTCACTTTTTGGAGTTCAGAGCCCAAAGACAGTGATCTGAGGCACTAGCTCTCTCCCCAGTGCAGCTGCCTCTCAAGTCCTCCTATTGTGTAAAAAATAATAATAATAATACAAAAATTAAATTAAAAACCCAACCAAATAAAGAAACAAAAAACTAACCAAACAAAAAACCCCAAATGGTTTCCCTAGAGTGAAAATATTGGGCTGCTCTATGCATATTTATGCATATACCATTATATTTGATGGGTTCTAGCCCCACTGTTTCATCCATAAAGGTTTCTTATGGGATACCCTCACAAAAGTGACCTTAGTGATTCAGTCATTTTCCACAAAATTAAAAAAAAAAACCCAAAAAACCCCCATAGCTTTATAATCTAGATGGTACTCATTTACAGTATTCATAAGATCTCATTAGTGCTAAGGCACACACCTTTGTGTGCTTACCCAGCTGTCTTGAGAGACAGGAAAATGCTATTAAATCTATTTTATGGATGAGGACATAAAGGTTCAAGCACTCTAAATAGGGATTAAATTGAAGTTACGAGCCAGCCTCTCAGAAGGGGATGCACAGTGTTTGCTTGCTACACTGCCCAGTCCCAAAGATGACTTGATTCAGTCAGAACCTTCATGCTGGACTCCAGAGCTCATTAAGCACTTCTGCATGCTGGGAGGCTCCCTGGGTGGAGCAGAAGGGCACCTGTCTCCAACCTAAAGTGCTATCACGCCTCAGGGGTGCACCTCAACTCAACCTCAACACCTCAACTGTGCCTCAATGGAAGACACTGCTGGAGTGGGGTGCTGTGACAGTGCTGCATCCTACTGCTAATTTCTTTTTCTTAAAGACCTCTACAAAATGTGGCAAAACCAGAGATTAGACCCAGCTTGTCCCAAATAAGTTCAAATTCCTACTATACCCTTCAGAGGAGTATAAACCATGGGGCTGTAGCCAAAACCAGGCCCAGTCATGTTGAGTTTCTGTGCTGAAGCTAGTTCGGAAACAAATACTGTTTGATCCTTGTAGCTGGTAACCCTCAATCAACTCCTCATCTGAGGGTTTCAAAATTCACATAAACTGCACAGAATTTCCATTGAAATTGGGGAGAACGTATGTACAAGTGTTAATCAGTGTTGTAAGTGTTGTACAGACTACAGCAAGATTATGACTGCTGTCTTTCTACCTTCTCCTAGGAGAAATTATTTGGATACATTCAAAGATGACTGACGCCTTCATTCTCAATTTGCTTTATTTCTTTTTGCATGCCTGCAGTGAGTTGCATCGCTGAAAGATTGTCTGAGCAGCTAGAGCCTACAGAAGATGCAGTTAAAGCATATGCTGAAGTGATAGTCCAGAGAAAGAGCATAACTATCACCTGTGCACTGTATATTTAAGGAAAATTATCTGGTAGCATGTAACTCATGGTTCATGACAGCATTTGGTAAAGGACAAGATAAAAGGTTAACTCACAAAAAGCCATTATTAACAGCCCTTTTTTGACTTCTCAGACATGTTTGCAGGCATTCTGGAGTCTGACCCAGAGACTGTTTGGGTACTACCCTTTTAAGCTTTACACACCACAGATTCTCCCAGGCTAGTCTTACCCTCTAAATACAGTAGACTAAATCTGACTATCTGTCTTAATAATAATTTGAAAAATCTACCTGTCCTTTGTGATAAGCATGGCTGATGCCATCACAGCTTTAGGAAGTCCCACTGTGTTTAATGTTGAAGTTCAGTGTATAGCAACAATACTCCAATTATCTTGGAAGGAACTGCATTGGATGTTCTGCAACTAACATGTACAGAACTCCAAAATAGTCATAGTGCGTGCAAATACTACATGTTCTTGTACAAATATTCATTTAATGAACCCAGATGATAAGATTTTGGCTCTATGTCTGTGGTATTTGTGGAGAAAATGTCCAAGTTAGAACTTGAGTTCTGAAGTTCTGGGACTTCACTAGAGTGAACTGTTGTGGCGACACGGGCACGTGCCCCACTATGAACAAGCAGATCCGTGGAGCTAATTTTGATTTCAACAAAGCAGAGGTGTAGCAGCATGCCCAAACTGTCCACATGATTCTGCAGAAAACAGCATATTACAGTTCTGGGACATTCTCAGTATTGTGGGAGGCTGCCCTTTTATTTATAAGATCTTGAATTCACTGTCCCTCTCATTTGCAACACAGAAGGTTATTAGAACAATTTCCTTTCTGTTCTTTTAATGAAACCACTCATCAGGAATAGTTAATTAAAAATCCATCCTTTGGAGTCTCAATTTGGAAAAATAAAAGAATTCCAAGTAGTTTAGCTCTCTCGGGAAATGAGGTGAGATGGAAGGAGTACAGGCACAATACAAAAATGCATTGATAAAGGACCTCTGGGACAACAGAAGTCACAAGCCCACAGAGAGGAGAAGCATCAGTGAGCAAACTCCAGAGTGAAGATAATTTTGGCTCAGGTTTAAGATGTCATAAATGCTTCTGTTCTTCGGAGGCTAGGCATTCAAAACTTGCTGATAGCCAGATCTTCTTCTAGGCTCCTCTTAGTGACTTCTGAGAATCCAGCCTTGTTTGTCTCTTTTTGGCCTATACTTTCTCCTGGGCTGTGATTCTGTCATATTAAGGCTGCGTGTTCCACCTGTGAGAATGCAACTGGGTGTTATGCACACCATTTGTCAGAATGCTGACCAATGTTTATGCACAAGAAAAGCATAGATATAATAATTTTTAAATAGATTCTGGAAGTGACTCTATTCACAATAGCCACATCAAGCCTAGAAACCCAGGATTAATAATACGATAACTGACAATTCTTTCTACCCCTGCTAAATGGAAGCAAATAGACAAAAGCTCTATATTATTTGGAAGAGATTAAATGCTTTCTTAAGCTTTGTAACTAACAAAGACAAAAATACTGCAAAAGGAAGCAGAAACAGAAGGTTGTTAATGAGCTTATCTGACAATTTCTGTTGGGAAGATTACATTCAGCTGTATTCTCCTTGTGAAATTGCTTCCTTCCCCTGCCAGTAATTTTCTTACCATATATCCCCAGGTATGGCTTTCTTATTAAAAAAACCTGCTTGCTGACTTTGGCCAATGTGTTGATCAAGAGATGCATCTGTTGTTAACCTCTTGTCCTACATTGAAGTTGAGGTTCCATCATTCAACCATTTATTCTGATTCAGAGAAGCCCCAAATCTCAACCAATTTGCCTCTGGATATAGAACAAACAGACCTAAAAAGATGTGACCTTCATCTATCAAAACAGCTACCATCTGGAGACCATAAATGTTGTGATCATACCTAGTATAAGCTTCTGCACAAGCATGTAAATTGAAGTCAATTTTGGTAACTCAAGCGTAATGAAGTTCAATAGTATTTTAGTAAGATCAGTGTTAAAATTATAGGTTACAAGCCAGAAAGTAAGCCAACATATCCATTCATCCTCTAAAGAACGATAAAAGGAAAAATAAAAATTCATGAAATGTCATCTTGTATAATTATTTGTATTTTTCCTATTTCCTGATTTTTCAAGGTCTGAATTCAATGCCCCCCATTCTTTGTCACAGTGTGTTGCATGTGACCAGATGTCTCATGTTTCCTAGCAGTGCCTCCAACTTCTAAATACCATGAGATGAACATTTGAATTAGCACAGATATTCTCCCAAGGAATTCTATGCCATGCATAGCCTTAGGAATTTGTCATACACCCAGCTTCTTAGGAAATCACATAGACTCATTCACATGCAGCTAACAGAATGACATCAGGCTGCGTGTAGTGAGACCTGGGTCATTGCACTGCATCCTGGTTCAGCAGCAAGCCCAGCCTCAGGAGTCCCTGCTTCCCAGCTGCTTGTGTGTCACATCCCCTCCTGACCTCCATGTCTGGTATGTTGTCTGATATGCTTCCTCACTTGTGCCATCATGATTGCTTGTGGAGCTGAGCCCTAACCTGTATTCTTGAAATGAGCAGCCTGAAAATGACTGTTAATAATAAACTGTGTATCAACACAGCTGAGGGGTGATGAACTGCAAGAAGGTAGGTGGGAATTGGCCAGGAGGAAAACACGTCTTCTGCCAGCTTTGCTGCTGAAACCTGTATCTCCCTGATTGCTCCTCTCAGTTACAGCAGGGGTGTTAGCGAAGTAGCATTGATGGGATATTAAGATATTAAGAAGCTGGTTCATGGGGACATTTAAACCTTTTATTGCTGTTACTGCTGTGAATTTAAATAACATACTGCTTTCTGCTACTCTTTCTTATAGTACCTTTGAGGACGACAGGGAATTCAACACCAGATCAGCCTGTGTAGCCTAGTGCCTTGTTGTAAACGTGGACCACTAAGACCTGTCTAAAGAAAGTCCTTACAGCCCAAAGCTGCAGTGAAAAATGAACTTTTCAACTGGGTGGTTTCTTACTGGCTTCAGTGGTCTGAAGGTGGCTTAAGATTATCATGAACACCCTGTTCTTTACAGAAGAACTGATACCTACTTTACTGTTTTAAAATCATGGTTTGTAACTGTAACAAAGAATACAAAGAATCAAAAAATTAGTAACACTGAAGCCAGATAAATTGTGCTGTTTCTTTTAATTTCAGATTTTGAAGCTTAGGTACAGCGTGACATATTTGTATTCCCATCGTTATGCTCTGAAAGCCATGGCTATGTTCGCATCCACACCTAACACCAAGGCTTAGAGAGCTGACAGCCCACATAGACTAGAAAAAGGAGAAGAAATACACTTATCCTTATTTTACAGATAGACATCTAAGACAGAGAGAAATGAGGGACTTACCTCAGGTCATACAAAGAGTCAATACCAGGAACTGAACAAAGATTGTCTGAATCATGCCCGGTGCGCTAATATCTTGACCTTTATACAAAGGCATTTACACTTCCATAGGAAAGAGTTATATAGATGGCTGAGGGAAAGAAGGGTACAGACAATTAATTATGTTTTACCTGCCCTTTCTTTCCTTGTCCCCGGTTACCTCCTGGCCCCACAGCCTGAATCATGAATTCTTGAAGAATTTTCTTCATTCAGGGAATCTATACATAGAAGACAAATAGAAGCTGGAGGAAAAATGCCGAGATGATAGAGTAGGTGGAGGAGGTTTTCTATGCCACTAATGTATTTCAATATACTTCTAATCTGAGCTTTGTGCAGCTACTCTGAAGAAAGAGAAAAACCCTGAATACTTGTCTTTTTCCTCTAGGTAACCATTGAGGATGGTAGGTGCTGAAGAGAGAGTACCCCAGCTCTTTGAAGAATGACTGAATTTTGTTAAAAAAACCCAGAAGAATAAAACCCCTCTGCTTTATTTTTTTTTGCCCTGAGAACTTTCAGACATTCCCTAGTAGGCACAAAAGACCTCAGGAGACACTGGCAGTGGAAAGTGTAATGACTGATGGGGCCAGTGGGGACTTTTTAAGGCACTGATGGGATTTAGAAGCGTAAGTCCCACTGACAGGTATTATTACATTTCCTAGGTTTGCCTAAAATGCCACACCACAATTAACACCTGGAACAGCAGATTTTGTGCATTATCCTTCATAACTGCAGGTGATGTTGGATTAGATTTAATTTTTTATTACACTAAGAGATTTTTCACTTGTGCTGGGAAAGAAGTTCTGCACTCACAGTCTTTCAGAGTCCTGGGCTCATGTTTCTAAAGGCTCTCTCAGTCACAAGTGACTGTGACTTGAACTGTACACTCAGCAGAAACTCCCACTTCCAGCCTTCCTCCATTTTCTCTCCATGGTGATACCATCTCTTCAGTATCTCAAAAGACAGTGAACTAAATCACAACATATTTAGTGCTCACTGCCAGATATCCTGAATTGTGGTGAATGCTGCTCTTTGATTTACAGCTTTGTGGAAAGAAATCCAGTACTAGTTTTAGCCTGCACAATCTCTTTGTGCTCTACTGTGCTCCCACTTTTGTGGATGGAAACCGGGAGATACACAAAGGCAATCACAAGTGCCATTGCTTTGAATAGCTTGTTAAAAAGTTTGCATCAGGCACAAAGGTACACATGCAAGATGTACTATCTGCTTCTTATATAAAGTACATTTGGGAAAGAAGAAACTGACTGTAACAGAAGAGTGGCTGCTTAGTCAGTGTCTTGCCCTTCACATGGGGAGCCATGGCTCTTTCCTGCCAACCATCATCTGTCTGTACGCTGGAGAAAGCTTTGGACAGCTACAATTCAGACACGGATCCTGCTAATCCCACTAATCCCATTCACTAGCCTGTGAAAGGCAGATTTGGACTTTCACAACTAGTGGCACCCTATACTTGAAAGAGATGTCTCACACATTTTCCCAGACCCAGCCAAAAGGGGAACAGCAAAGGTGCAGCCAAAGGAGTTACACAGTGATAGTGCCAACTCATGAGTTCCACAGAGGTCTATGGAGCCTGGTCTTGTTCGTATTCATGCACCGAAGTCACCATCAGTCTCTGTGGCACCTACAGGTTTACCTGGGAGAAACAGGTCTGGCCTTCACTTTAGTGCCACCGGTTTCGGCAGGAGCTTTTACACGAAGATACATAACATGGACACGGTACAGTTGCTATAGTAGCGGAGTGAGAAAAACTTTCTTGTTTTTCTTTTGGCCCTCAACTGGCACTCCTAAGCACAAGTATGTAATACCTTAGCCCAAAAATACTGTGAAGTATCAATTAAAGATGGCAATGTTATGTGGGAACAGTAAGTGAAAGAATCATTTAATCCTAAGAAAACTTGTAGGTAGCTAAATGTGGAAAGATGCTGTGTGTGGATGCATGTGTGTATGTCTGAGAAAAGGCACACTCTTTGTACTGATAAACGTTGAAATATGATTTATTTTGTGCAGTCTTAGACATCAAAGCTTCAGACTCAGTGCAGTGTCAAAAAACCATGAAGTTTTAAGACTCGACCAAGCATCAACACCAAGCTGAGGCAGAAGCTTTTACTCTCGAGACCACAGACTGAAGGGATTAGATTAAAAAACTCCCACAACTCTCTAAAACTGCTGGTAGGAAAATAAATGACTAAATGTATGTTTGCTCAAGTACATCTTTATTTATCCTGCTGGACTCTACACATCAGTATTTAATCTCACTACATTTAAAACAGAGGCTACAAACAGCTGTATGTGCACTAGTCAATGAATTAATGATAAATGCATCTAGTGGAGGAGACAAAGGTGTGCTTTTAATCAGAGAAACAAAACAAAACCCAAGGTAACTGCATTAGGTGTTTTCTCTTATGCTGCAGAGTGTGTTGCCCTAGAGCCATGCAGCAATGTACAGCAAGGTACCTCTTTCCTTTGTGCATGCATTTTTGTACCAGACGTGTGATGAAAAATGGGTCTGGTGGTTGAGCAGAGAGGGAAAGTGGTCTGCTGTGAGTGCTGTGGTATATCCTGGTAACACAAGGACCACAGACTGTTTAGGCCTTTTGGTCCATATAGTAGAGTTGTGCCTAAAACTACTATGCTGCCAAAAGATGAGACTCCCTTGTGCTGACCTTTTTATGTGATTGGAAGAAGCTTATGCAGCAAGGACCATACAGATCTAAGCAGGCAACATAAACAAACAGGGGAAAAATAGCCTGGAAGTGTTATAATTTCTCTTTTATATATCAATAATAAAACATGACAGAGCTCCAAAAGACTTATTTAAGGCCTTTCCCTTCACTTCAGTGGGAGTTACACACCTTAGTGGCTCACAGAAACTGTGCCAGATACCCACCCAAGCCTTTCACACAGTCTGTGAAAGAGATGTGAGATGCCTACAAAGCCCTCTTGCAGGCATTACAGACAGATATTTTCTTCCTTAGAACCACATGGTTTAGTCCTTAAGATTTTGCCATCAAGTGAACACTTGAGGAAGACATGACAGGAGAACATCAGTTCCATGTTTTGAACTTGTGACACCCTCTACTCCTAATGCTCCTGTTGAGAAGGGACTGATGTCAGTCTTATCTGGATTCCATACACCTGTATGAGAAGATGACTGGATGGGGGACACTGCGTTGCCTTCAGAAATGTACTCAGATTTACAAACAGCCTGTACCAGCTGGTGGGCTGCAGCTAAAAAGATAGTTGGCATCAATGCTGCTTGCACAGCAATGTTAAGGGACACTGGTTATTTTTTTCCCACAGTTTCTTTCCCCTCTCCATGTGCCACAGATAACAGCCTCCTTCTGTGTACCTTTGTGGCAAATTTGCACAATTCCAAGCCTCTCACCTCCAAGCTGCCTTGGGCAAATTGACAGGAAAGAAAAAAGCTAAACCCACTATCACCGCTAAGAACAACAATAACTGATTTCCTACAATACAAAAGAAAACTGAATCTCTTCCTGTTGGTCTGCAAGCCCTGCTGCTGACAAAGAACAAGATAGAAGGGAAAACAAAGAGAAAGATAAATGATTGAATGGAGATCCCAGGTAGGAGGCTGGCAGCCTGAAAAACTCCATCTCTTCTGCCACTTATTAACAGTAAGACCATTTAAGAGGCACTGCATTGTTATTTCTGTAGCAGGGCAGCAAACCAAGCTTAGTGACATGGAACAAGTTGTCAATAGGCCTACAGATCTGCAGGAGGACTTTAATTGGGTAGGAACCTATGTCAGGAGGGGGTGGAGGCTGAGTTCTTTTTATTAGCAAAAGATGTTACCAGGCATGGTAGCTTTTGAGAATGAAAAACTTTTATTCCTTTGTCCCTTTTATGATAAAATCTACTAAACAACAAACTATTCAGCTTTGCAATGAAATAGTGCCTTTTGTGTCATTTATATTACCCTACTGTGTTCCTATTATTAACAGTTTTATGCTTAAGAACAGCACTTGGAAAAACATGCTCTTAAGAGCTTGAAAACACTCCCTGCAAAGCTTTCTTCCTTTGCTCCCACTCCAGAATCCCAATCAACAAGTGGATTTTGTATTCAGGCTCTCCCCTCCACCCACTCAGTCACTTTTATGTAATATTAATTTCTCCTCAGGTTCCAAAAAAAGCTGTCATAAAACAGCTTGAGACACTTTACTCCCTCTGGGAAATGCCATCCAAGATCCTTAGGGTGTCTGGAGAGCAGGAAGTTTAGGGGGTGAGAGGTAGGAAAAGCTATTGCCCTTTATAAGGGAATGATCAGTCTAAGAGACAGTCAAGAAAAAAAACTGTCAGGACATTCAAATTTGCCTCACTACGCCAAAGTCTCCTGTCTTCGAGAAAGGTGGGGGAAAAAGACAATGCTAACTCTCTCAGGAAAAAAGGAGCTTGCCTGAGCATGTGTGTTACTTGAGTTCACAGATGAGAAATAGTAAGTTACCATGAGCTCTAGACTAGACACTAAAGCAGACATATTTTGACCTTCAGGCAATTATCCAGCTACATGGTACAATAAGCATCTCTTCTCTTCCATTTTTCTTTTTTTTTTTTCCTCCCCAAGTTAAATTATTTTCATCAGTGAAAAGTGCTAGCCTATCTGAACATCATGGGACAGACCAAATTTGGGAGAGAGGTAGGCACTAGTCTCTTGTCACAAGTAACTAGTGACAGAACAAGAGGGAATGGCCTCAAGCTGCAACAGGGAAGGTTTAAACTGGACATTAGGAAAAAAAATTTCACTGAAAGGGTTGTCAGGCCCTCGAACTGGCTGCCCAGGGAGGTGGTTGAATCACCATCTCTGGATGTGTTTAAAAGCCATATAGATGTGGTGCTTGGGGATATGGCTTAGAGGTGGACTTGGTAGAGTAGACTTAATGATTGGACTTGATCATCTTAAAGGTCTTTTCCAACTTTAATGATTCTATGGTTCTATGCCTCAAGAAATACGGGGGAGAAGGGCCAAGACCGGCAAGCGATGATCTCTACCTATTTAAGATGCAAGCAATAACAGTGGAAAGTTTTCCGTTGCCATCCTACAAAGTACTCACAAACACAACTGTTTTGTTTAGTAGAGCAGTACAGTTCTGTGCAGGTTTAGGTTGTGGAGCAGTTTTGGTGTATGCCAGCTAGGTATCTTTGGAGGCAGCTAAGTCTGAAGCTTGAGACATACCAGCCACTAACAGGGATGTGACAATCTGCACCAACAACTAGGCCTTTGGAGAGCTTTTAACAGCATACCTGGTGGCTAAGTCCAATCTTCAGACTACATCTGAAGTAAAGCCTTCAAGCTGCATACTGTGTACGTGTGGAGGGCTCAGCCCACCTGACTCTGTATGAGACTGCTTGATAGATCCTCTGACCAATGGATGCCAAATTATTATTGTACCTAAGGCCATAGCAAGTCTCCTGTGGCAGAAAGGAAGCCTGAAAAATGACCAGAGGACTATGTAGCTTCCATGGTTTTGTTATTAGACTAAGAGCAGGGAAGACAGATGCTTCCAGTGCCTCTTGAAATGCTGAGCAACAGTGGGTCTTGCTATAGTCTCCTCAGAGACTGTAGTCTGCCAAAAACTAGTGCAAAATCTTAAAGTAAGATGATCTAAGACTACTGCAATGAAAACAGGGATGAGCAAAGGATTGATGTTTTGGGGATCTTTGTTTTGATACTGTCCATCTCTCAGAGAGAGTTTCATAGTAAATGATTCTTAATTTCCCAGATGTACACTCATTTCCCCCAAGTGTCTTTTCAGAGACTCAGATAGTACAAGCTCCTGTGTATCTCTGGGTAATGTTTTGCCCTTTTTAGAAAGGACTTTGGACATGCATCTCTTAAGCTAAAATTGTATGCAACTGATCAATGTTCATGGTTAAATATAATCAAATAGGACATTTCTTCTCTGATTAATTTCAAGTGCATTGTCAAAGGTGGTACCGATAATATCAAATTCACATTGCAAGGCAAAAGAGGCAGCACAACGTCTCTGTACTTTTCAGCTGTCTGGTTTGATGAGGGAGTAAGGATTGTTCTGCTCTCGGCAGAGAGGAGCACATCTCACACACATGAAAAAAAAAAAGAAGGTGGTATTCTTCATGGTTCACCAATGGGGGACAGCCTTTCTTATATTTGTTAGATTAACATATTCTCAGATGGCATTTCCCGAAGGGAATAAAGTGTCTCAAGTTGTTTTTCAAGCTCCTGTGCACTGTCTGAACAGATAGTTACGAAATTGCATTGCTACTGCTTACGGTGGAGAGCCTTTCTATTATATGCTACAGTGAAAACATTCAAGACGTAGCTACACGTACTCACTGTCTCTAAAGGTACAGAACAGCTTGCTCCATCCTAAGCAGAATGCCATGCTGTTAAATGATGGGGCAGCAACTAGAGAATATTTCTTTTGATGGAGGAGCCAAATTTCATTGTGAAAGCACATGCCAGCTCACCTCAGCCGAACTGGTTATGGTGCACTCTACTTGCAGCACATCAGCAGTATATCTGCTCTGTCTCTTCTAGAAATTTTCAAGTCACCATCTCTGCCCCCATCTCAGCCCTTTTTCACTGTCTCCTTCCTTCTTCCCCCAAATGTCACTTCCCAGCCTTTTGTGAAGTATTGTAGTTCTGTACCCAGAGAAACAGAAACATTTTAGTCTCTCCAAAGCCATCCCCTTACCCTTGATCTTTCTCTCCTCTCTTCCCATTCTATTGACATTTATGAAGGGGAAAAGGACTCTGAGGTGGTGATGTTAAAATATGTGTACTTAGGTACATGGCTTTAAGTGCTGTAATCTATCCTGAACTCAGAATATAATAGCGTTACAAAGGTACACTGTTTACCAGACCAGCTTCTCAAAGGACAATTTCTCCTTCCCCCTTCCTCCAGCCCTGTAGATATACCCAAAGTTACTATTTGGCATTCCTATGTAACATGGCTCTTTCATTATAGCCACCAGATCACCATTTGTTCTGTTTGGGAGCCACTTACAGACTCAAAGTGAATTTAAAGGGGCAAGGCTTGTTGCTTCAGTCTAGTATATATTTTTATGAAACTTATATATCAATAACAGTTGTTGCTTTGACTGATTAGACAGTCTCTAAGTACAATGATTAAATATGAATATCATGGGATATTTATTCAGACTTAATCTTCCCCTCTCAATCCTCAAGGCATTATCTGTAGAGAGTTACTAATGCAGAAAATGTTGCTGCTATCATTCAGGTAGCAATCTGAGCTACCCCATGTAAAATTTGATGGATATACTTTCTAACAATGGGGTGGGAGGTGGCAGAAGGCAGGGTTTCCTAAGAGCAGATTTGAAACTCTCTGCATCAGAGTTGTCAGCTAACTGCGTATCAGATTTACTAACAAGCCTTACTGGGGCAGGGATTTCTAATTTATCACTGTCTTAGACTGAAAGGAATGCTTAAAATACATGGACTGGGCTATTTTAGGTAAGACCTGCAAATTAATCTCCATCTTGTTGCATTCCCCGGATCTTTACCGTGAAAAAACCTGCAATGACTATAGTTGACAAAAGGCTGCCTCCTTCAGATCTGCAAATAGCAAACAGTATAACACTTGCTGCAAGGGGAAAAAAGCATGTAAGGTAATATCCCACTCCTGTAGTTCAAACCTACTTTAATATAATAATGAAAAATAGCCTATATTTTGAATAATAAGTATGCACCTCCATGATAGGGGGTCCACTCCATTTTACAATGTACTTCAGTTCACACCTACCAGTCCATTACTCTGACAGGCTAAAATCTTTTCAGGTTTCTTTTTTTTTCCTGAAGACTTCTTACAGAAGGGCCAAAATCATTACCCAGAAAACTCCCTCTGGCTGGAAGTTTTGTCCTATATGTGAAGAGCTTGTTTTGTGACTCCTCACTGACTCTCATCAGAAACCCAGGGCTGGCTGATGTGCATTTAGGGTTTTGCAGGCACTTGTTACCTTCCAGACCCCAAATCCATTCATCAGGAATATTTACCTATTTTGCACTGACTGAAGAGCAGAAAAGATGGTCCCCAAACACCCAAAATGCCTTAAAGTTATCCACGACTTCTTCCTCTGAGAGTATTAGATGAGACTCAGGCTCTAAGTACAAGTGCCAGGTCTCCTGTTCCTTCTCACTACATTTCATCAGCTGAGCTCAGTGTTTGATCTGTTGTTGAGTGATTGAAGGCGGAAACAGTGTGGTCACCCTCGTGTTATTTAATGCTGGTTTTCCTCAGTTTAGCAATTAGCACAGTCACTGAGCTGTTTTACAGGAGGTGTTGCTATGCTGAATTGTTCTACAGCTGTACAGGATCAAAGAGTCACAAAGGGAGCCCAGTGCATGGATCTGCCACATGTTCCTTTAACTCAGCTTTGGTTGATGCTAATAGTTCTGACTGTGGTCATTAACTCTCATTCTCTCTAAGATTTTTTGTTTCTTGCAACATGTCTGAGAGCTTTGTTCCGCACTAGCAAGCCATGACAGTGAGCCAGGGAAGATGAGACTGATGGAATATAGCCAGGGCTGTGACACTGTCCTGCAGAAGTATTTTACCCAAGAAAGGAAAAGTGTCTCACTGTTTCAGTTATCATTATCACTAGCGTACTTAAAAGCCCTTAAGGATGTGTTACTTTTTTCAAAACAATCTAAATATGACTACATAGCTAGTGAGTATTAAGAAGTGTAGCTTTATAGGTATATCCTAGGGAAATATTAACAGAATAGACCCAATAAGGAGAAAACAAGTCAAAAATAAAAGTCAACTGAGAAAAGCAACACAAACCTCCCCCCTCTTCCCAAGAACTTTATAGCCATACTTATTCCTATATTTTCTCAAGTTTAAAGCTTCCTCCTATAATAAAGGCTTCTGCATCAATAGCTCTGTCTCAAATTGCTGTAAACTTTCAAAGCCAACAATGATAAATATATCCCAATAGCTTTGGCAAAGGGACTTTCCAGAGCTTTCCGAGTAAGAGCTGCTGCTTGTCACTCTACTCTCTTGTAACTAGGGCTTCAAAACATAACACCCTGCAGAGTCTATGGCAAAAGGCAGGGAGGAGCAGAATGCAATGCTGAGGGTAGAGAAAGGAGAAGGAGAGGGAAACAGTGTGTACAGTTACAAAAAGGACAAGGAAAGTGGGAGAGGGATGGTTTGACAGTATCAGCACATGAGGAGGATAAAGAAAACAAGTAGAAATTGAACAAGATAATATATAGCAGGTAGTATGTGAAGTACAGCCATGAGCTACTGCTTTAATTGTTTGGGGTTTTTTTCTGTCAACATAAATTGGTAAAATATATATTTATTGTTACGTGGCACTAGTAAAATTTTACAGAATTTTGGGCCTTCCTCAATTAATCTCATGTGGCAATATGCATTCCAACTGCATCTTCAAAGGTATGGCTTTTCCACTCTATTAAACTCTATTAAGCTTGTACAGGTCATAAAACTCTAAACATGGCAATCTGATTATCATTCATTTTGTCTTTCTCCTTCTTGTGTCTTCACCAAAGTCTATAGCCTCTATTCCTCTATTCCTCTATTCTGCCACTTGACAGGATAGGCTTTGTTCTCTTACTGCAAGCTCTGATTTACTTTTGAAAGAGACTCTATTGTCCTAAACATCTTGATAAGACCTGAAAGCCAAAATCTACAGCTCGGACTCAAAGGCAGAAGGTGCGTCCTTGCACTCTGTAGTCTCATGCAGCTCACAAGACCTCTTGCTTTCAGAAACTGTACTCCATTTCTTTAAACCTGAACAGTAATGCAGACAACAAAATGAAGGTTCTCTTGGAATGGTATAAAATTCTCCCAGCAGTGAGAAGAATATGAATCAACAATTTTAGGGATAAATATTCTTTGTTTAAGGAAAGTGATTATTGCTACTGCTGCATACCACTATTTCTCTTGCAGATCATGTTAACAGTGAGACTCAACCTTTCCTTGGGGATAACTTGCGACAGATGATATGGATATGGAACCCATCATTTTTCCTCACTGTAAGGACAGATGTTTGCTCTGACTGGCAGATCTAAAAAATGAATTCTTTTTCTCTCTGCTGAGATAGATATACTCCCTAGATAAATTCGAGCATGATCAACAGATATCTTCTTTAGAAGATTGACACAGACTTGAAAAATGAAGCACAAGTCCCCTGGCAGGAACGTCCTCTCTGCAAAGTAGTGACATAGAACAGGAAACAAATGATCTGTACTCCTTGCCCATTCCATCATTTTATCCTGCGCTCTACACCTTTATCAAGGCAATCATAAGATGAAGGCTTGAGACAAAGTAAAAACACGGCATATTGCCAAATAGTTTCTAATAGTATTTTTGGCTTCTCCATTGTTCATTATTCCTTTGGAGGAACTTTGTTCCTTAGCAACTAGATGTTGAGTGTTACTTCCATGCTGTGTAGGGAAATAGGACTTCTGTTCGTAACCTCTTCTTACCTCCACAGCACTGGGGCAGCTCAGGAAAAGGTGCTTCTTATTTAGCAGAAGCACTAGAGGAAGACAAAAATGGACCAAATCCTGCTGTGCTACCTGTGAGCCAGGAGAACTTGACAGAGCTGCCTCCCCTCCAGCTTGCCCAGGTTCTGCTCCTGAAGAGAAGTAATCAGTATGAACTAGCCCAGGGGCTCTCCACAGTTACCACCAAAGAGGACATGGCCAAGAAGTTACATGGAAAATGTCACTGAAACCATTCAAGCTCCAACACCTCCTGCTGACCTGGAATAGACAGAACTTGCAGCTAAATGAAGGAAGGAGAGGTAATGAATGAAATCTAAAAAACAGAAGACATACTAGAGACGCCACAAAATCCCCTCAAGACTATAACAGTGGACAAAAATATATACCCCAAAAACAAGTAGTGTGAGAGAGAGAGGAAAACCCAGTCAGATAATAGACCAATAACTCCACGTGTCTAATAAATGCATACCATCTTGTTACTCAGTGCCCCTTTTCCTTTTTTCCAGCCTTCTGATGACTTGCCAGATGGATCGTCCAAAGTGCAAAAGACTATGTGTACAGCTAGAGTTCCTTTGAAAAGTCATTTGAATCTTTTTTAATATTGGCTAAATTTCTTGTCTGTGTTATGCTAGCTCCACTTCAAGCCTAAATGGCCGTGGAAAAGGCTGCCTAGCATTGAGACACACAATCCTATTTAAATTGAGTTTAATACTGGATACTGAACACTGTTTAAATACTACTTAAGTTCCTTTGCTGCTTGAAGCAAGAGCTAATGTGAGTCGTTTTGGGTTTTAACCAGTTTTAAACTTAGCCAAATAATGAGACGCATAACACATGAGTCATGGGATGTGGAACTTACTTACACTCTCTGGATATAGCTGTAATTAAGCACTGCTCTGCTTGTCACCGAGACTTTCCCCAAATCTCATCTAGGTAGTGAAATCCTCCATCCTAAATGCGGAATCGCATGAATGATACACCAGGGTGGCCCTCAGTTCTGTGGAAGCAATATCCTCCTCCTCTTCAGCCAGTAGGTAGCTCTGCAGAGGGGCACTGCCATTAAAGCAGCTCCTAAGAGGAGCTAGAGCACTCTCATGGCCAGCTCTGGTGCTGCCTGCCAGGCATTCCCACTGGGAAGACTTCAGATAGAGGACCCTCCAGAACCTTCTTATCCACAGTCCTTTTACCTCAGTGGCCGATGAGAGGGAAATTGGGCACTCAAGAGACACATGAAGGGATGAAGAGAGTGTGACGGGCTTATGGACCTGTCAGGAGTGATATTGATGTGAATCAAATCCACAAGGATTTTTGAAGTAACTTGTTCTCTGGCAGACTGTGTATACCCTGAAATGACTGTGGCCTAAGTGACTAAATTAGATCATCCAATTAAAAGATTTGAGGGCATGATGTCAGTATGGTTTATGTGACTTCTCCTGAATTTCATACCCTTGAAATTCTGTGAGGAGAAACCTTGAGGTACTACCTCTGGCAAAGCTGCATTACAGAGAATGAATGGAGACAGGTGATGCAGCAACACCACAGCAACCCGCAATTTAGAATAGTCTCACTGAATTGTTGGAGCACTACCAAAACTCTCTCTTGTATTTTGTTTGCTCATCATTTCTGCTCACTGAGCCCTATTTCAATTCAGATTGTAAATACTTCTGAACATAAACTATGTCTTTATTTGTTTCTAACACTCACTGGGTGCCCAGTGCTAATGATCACCACAGCCATTAACCACTCAGAGGATTCTGAGCTCTGGCTGTACTTAAAAGAACCTCAAATATCTCAAAGTATGGAAATTCATAGCTGGGGCTTTCAAAATATTAATTAATATGTACCCCACTGCTAACCCCTAACTCCCCATCTTTGTTCCATTCACAGTTGCTTTGTAAGGTGTGTATATTTTTCCTAATCAGTTACTTTTCTTGGGTTGTGTAGGAAGGCTGCAGCAACACGCTAGGGATATATTCCACACAGAAGAGCCGCTGTAGTTGTACCAATTATTTGCGCACCGCAGAGCTTTCCTTTTATAATTGACTTCATACTTTCATGTCTTCAATGCTAAGTGCACAGCTTCATCACCACACTAATCTTTGTGCTGCTTGGAAAGTAAGTGCAACAATTTCCTGATTGGGGCCTGGGAGGTTTATTTATGCAGACACACTGCATTCCACGTCTAATGACATTCATGTAATTGGTGGTCCATGCAGAGGGAGCATTAGAGTCACTGAAGCCCCACATGGTGGCTTAGGCATGAGATCCTCCCTGTCTCACTTGCTATAAGCAGGGCTCACTAACGTAACCAGTTGCCCACAGTTCTCCCTTCTCCAAGGCTGGAAAGTCTCAGGAATTGTCCCAGTAACTCCCTTTCATTCTGTTCTGTACAGAGAATGGAAGGAAATATTGCCAAGTGCAGTGTTTTTCTGACTCGAAACGTGGAGTGTAGAGCACCTACTTTTTTTCCTGTCTGCGTATGGTCATAAAGAAAATTAGGGTTGGCAGAACTGTACTACAAGATTTAAAGTAAGTCACTGATAAAACAAACCTGTTTGTAACAGAAATGTGAGATTTAAAGTACATCACTGATAGATTAAATAAACCTGTTCGTAATGGAGATAAAAGCTATTTGTATTGCTGTGGTGCTGGGTAAACATATTTTTTTAAGCCAATAATAAAGACACCAAAAAACCACATTTTCCATTGTCCAGAAACTATTTCTTATTTAAGGTCAAATTTCCTAATGGTTTCATCTAAGAAAAAAATAGTCAGGACTCTTAGAAGAGATGGTAGATGGTTTTGCTATCTTTTACCCAGCAGTTTAATGCAGACCCACTCAATTAAATTTTACTGAGGTCCACCTCTCAGCAGAAAGCAGCATGTCATCTCCCACCCTGCCAGGATTTGCATGTTGTCTTTTCAGCCAAGACAGACCATTGCAGCTGTTCCCTCATTTTTCTGCCTTCCTGCTTAGCAAGACATTAGGGAATGGTGAGCAACAAGAAATTTGGTGCCTCTTGCTTGAATCGCATATATGGAATTGCGGTGATGCCTAAGGAAAATGAGCACAGGATCTGATTTAGCCCATCCTGGTATGGCCTTGTTTTAAGTGTTCATACATCCCTCCTAGGACATGTAATTTGTCCTCTGGCACTGTCCATGCATATAGTAAGTGGAGCAAGACCTTTGAGGCAGTTCCACTTCTCAGCTGAAAATCCTGGGTGTTACTCCACGGTTTGCCTGCTCTCCCTTCCTTTCTCACTCTTCCTGGGGACACTTCCCCAAGTGGGACAGGCTCAGCATGTGGCACCAGGAAGCTGCTTCTCCTAGGAGGTGGGGAGGTGGTTTCTATGTCCGTCAGGCAGGGAAAGAAGCTAAATCTGGATCTCCATCTTGTGTTGACTATTTCTAATCAATAACCTACTGAATGAGAGGAGGATGGTATCTAAATCCTACCTTTGTTAATAGCCATCACCTGCTTTCTATATTCAGTGTTTAAAGAGTGACAGATTTTGAGTCATATTCCACAGAAATAAATAAATTACTGCATTTTATAAATTTTGATGATTTCTCATACCATTTGACTCAACATTTCAATTTTGATTTCTCATGCCGGTAACAGCTCCACATTGTACCCATCTTGACTTTTCATTGCATCTCTATTTATACAGGGTTAGATGCATTACAGAGATGCTTTTAATAGCAATTTTCACACTTCCAGTGTCTAAATTTTGGAAGTATTCCTTATAAATTAGCCTTACCTTTGAATTTTCTGTCTTTACTGATAGCTGGAAGATTAAAAATATATATATATATAGTATCTGAGAATGGTTTTTAAATTAACCTTGACAGAAGGAACAACATATGTTAGAGGGAGAACAAGTGGCAGGGATACTCAGGAGTGAGATAGTCTATACTGCTTTAGCTTCTCATGAGTTATTTGGGATTCCCATCACCTGCCCTACAGTTGCATAAGCAGTGTCTCTGCTTGTAAATATTAGGAGCTGCTGCGAAGGTAATATCCCAAGAAGAGCTTGAAATAATAAAATTAAGAATCCTAACCAAATTCACTCACCTATGTTGACCACAGTTGTAACCGGTTTTGCTTTCTCCTTTCTAGGTGTAATTTTTCCAGAGTCCATTTACTTGAAACACTTCTCCCAGCTTTGATCAAGTGCCTGAAAAATGGAGCTGCAGGGAACTGAAACAAGCAGTGAGAACTCAGGGATATCTAACTTGGGCTTTTCAGGTTCAAACATCATAATTGTCAAGATATTAGTTAAGAAGAGCCCAAGTGGCCATCTGAGGTCTGAGACTGGGCTGAACATCAGCCACACAATTAAACCCTTTGTGTCTATTAGCCCGAAGCTGTGAATGAAGAATGCACCAGGCAAACCTGTCACCTCAGTGAAGTAGGAGGGAAAAGTCTCTTATTCATTTGCAGGGGAAAGGCCAAGTTGCAGGATTTCACCTAGGATATTGTATTGCCTATGGTCGTGAAATGGGAGGCCCCTTTTTTAAAGACAAATGTGCAATAGTCGAAATTGAGCTGGCAGAACCTGCCTGGGGAACAAACTCACCTTTTATTAAAACAAAAGAAAACTTGCCAGAACTGCTGGGCTCAACACAGCTTGATTAAAGCCATTGGGGAATTTACCAATCAAGGAAAGGGCAAAGCATGGAAAAAATAAGAACTGCTAGATCAGTTAAAAGTAGCTAGAGAAAGCCCTGAGGCTCTGCAGCTGGTCATTACTGATGCAAGAGATAGACTGCCTTGTGGAGAAGGGATATAATGGGAGAAGAGCAACACATTAATCTGCAGAGTCCAGCAGCAGGGCTGACTAATCACATGCAGGACTGGCAGCTTGTAGACAACAGACCACCTTCATAGAGTGGGAACATTGATGTAGATCCCTGTTTGCCATGAAAACTACATATATTACCATGCCTGCATGCCTTAAGCAATGTAGCTCCCTACCACCTTCCATGCCAAAGAAGATTGGTGTGAAAAGTAACTCAAGACTGTGTCCACACTAAGCACAAATTGAACACACCACAGCGAGCTGTGCTAATCGAAGCACTACTTAGTACTTTGGCGGCAGGTTATCACTAGCCCTGCTGGGCAGTCAGCCCTTCTGGAAATCATTACCACTGGAGAGGCTTCAGCTAAAAAAAATCTCATCTAAAGGCACTTTAGTGAAAAAATGTTAATTGCTAATTCCGATTCCCTGCCTTCCACAAGACAGTGAGACAGTGATGGTAAAAGGAGGATGCACAAGTGAGCTCCCTCAGGCAGGTAAGCAACAGGTGTGTGTATTTACCTAGGCACAGATAAAAGGATAAAAAAACATACCTAAGTCCTTTTCACGCTCTCATCAGTAGTGCTGGGATAAGGAATTCAAGGTTTCATGATGCAGAATCCATTTCTGTTTTATTGAAGAACTACTTGAATCCATGCAGGCAATAAACTAACACTGATTAATAACAGGACTTTAAGGCACATTGTCATATACCTGGTTAGGGCACAGGCTTTCACCAGGATCTTGGACTTGCTACATAAGAGAGAAGGAACTGAGGCCAACAGGACCTCATACAACTCAGTTTCTTTGACCATGCCACTCATGAAGACAGTTATGCAATCTCAATAGATGCATTTTCAGGCCTCATCTGCTCTACCAGAAAGGATATGCACTGAACTCAGTGTAACCTGCCTCCTAGTCACAGCCAAGAGACTCTATACTTGTGCTACAAAGCAATTATTATGTATTTGCCAGTGTAATGATACAAAAGAATGTCAACAAATCTTTTCCACCCCGCTGCATCTCAGAGCTTTGTACAACATTTTCTCCCCTCAGCCACCTCTCCTCCTGTCTGCCATGAGAAGTGTCAGAAGACGTCAGATTCCGATGTCTAAATTAAATGTAGTAATCTGATCAGGATGAAATGCCAAATGAGTCACCTCCTTCTGCATCAGCCTCGGTACCACCTGCCCTTTGCTCTGCTTCTTGGCTTTCATAGTTTGCTGCTCGGCACAGTGTCCAAGATAATCTAAAATGGACCTGATAAAGAAGGAGCTAATGGATAAAAACTTCACAAGACCTTTCAGGTAGAAAACTTTGCAGTATAAGCAGATATAAGTGGTGACATTTGTGGGGAACCTGCCCTATAAACTTCCTTTTAAATGGGAAGAGCAAAGTGAAGTTGATAGAATAATTCTGTATTTTTCACCTTCTCTTTTCTAAATAGCATATCAGTGAGACACTGACAATGTTCTCACCATTAAACTTGACAGAGAAATATATGTCCTCTGATTCCAGATGGCTGCAATAACGTAAAAAGCAGTATGAATCTGAACCAGATGACCAGGTGGGGACCTGAACACAGAATGATGTGGGGTCAATAGCTTTTAATAAACTTGCTGAATTTGGCACCAGTTGTTGTTCCTGAACATCAAAGAATAAATTAATTTAAAGAAGGTATCTGGATTTTAATTTTTATTTGTAATAAAGGGAACATTAACCATTTTTTCTTCTTTGACTTTACGCAGGTATATAAAATACCATCATGTGAATCAAGATATTTTAGTTGTTCTTTGCTTTCACCCCTTTCTGAGGCCAAGGTTAAGTTTCCATATGGACAAGATAACTTTTCATAATCACTCATCTGTAGTATAAGATAAGTGAATGGCAGATCATTTAAGAATACTGTACCTTAAGTTGAAGATACTCCGAACACTGAGCTTTGGTACTAACTGGAAAACAATAGGAAAATTTCAGAAAATTGTCTGCCACCTATGATTTTTTTCTCATCATCAAGCCAAAAGAAATAATTCTGCACTAAAATTTAAGAAAACTCAAAAAAATTCCCTGCTTCCCTACACACCTACTTTTCTCTTTGGTTATGCACTGTATTAAGATCAGTGTGACTCACTTAGGCTTTCTGAAGTAGGACACCTTAGGAAGACATCATTGTACCTCCCAGGCTATTCTAAAAAAAAAAAAAGAAGAGGTCTTTTCTCTTTTAAAAAGTTCCTCTTCTTTTTTTCTTCACGTACCTGTTCCCCATGCAGCCACAAGCTCTCAAGTCCCATGGCCAACACCTCCCATGGCAATCAACTTCTATTAGTAAAAAGTATTTCCTGCTATCAAGGCTAAGGAGAAAGGCAAAACAAGAGGACTGGGTGGTGGGAAAAGCCTGATGAAAGAAAAGACTGATCCAGTGGAAAAATAGGCTATGCTGGGGAAGATGAGCCTTTCATACTGTGTGCAGGAGTTTGCCTTCCCTGTATTCTTTGTCCTTTCCCTATATCTGTCTGGCTTCCTAAGGGTTAAGCCATCTTTGATAACAGACAGGAAGGTAAAACTGTCCTAAATGTCTTCAGAAATCTGCTTGCCTATTAGTAATTCCCTAGTGACAATGTAAAGAAAATCAAACACCAGACTTCAGATCCTGAGCAAGCCTGGTTATGCATATTTAATAAAAGGAAACATACTATAAGATAAAAACGGGTGTCCATGGAAACTGCATATCTATCTTAGAAAAACAAAACAAACACCCCACGTTAAATTGTACATGTGACTTTCTTTCACAGGCACTCTCCCTCTACCACTTTCGGTGTTATGTGGTGACTGTCAGAGATCTCCACTGCCTGACTGTTATTTTCACATCCCTGGGATGATCTCAGCATTGCACAGCTCTGAGATCTGCCACATACAGCACACAGCACATAGGCTTCTCTGCACCAGGCAAATACAGGCTGCAACAAAGCACTGAGCAGGATGGCTTGCCCCTAGGATTTAGAGCTCTTCAGTAATTTTTTGTAAGGGGTTAGATGAGGAGAAAACAAAACAAACCAAAACAAAATGGCATGAGCAAGCCAGAAGCAGTTTGTGCTCTGTAAAGAGGGGAGGAGGGAACTGTGCACTCAGCTCTCACTGCTTCCTTGTCCTCACACTCTGCAGATACAGGAGAGAGATGAGAAATATGGGTATATATCTCCCCATGGGGACATGGGGATCATCCATGGGTGATTTTTGGAGGTGACCTTGAGCCCACAGTGCTGTAATTGTTCAAAGCTACAACCAGTAGCTGTCCTAGTGTGTTACATGGGTTAGCTGAACTGCAGCTCTGAAAGCTGTGGTTCAAGCTCAGGACAGTGTAGAGTGCAGTGTGTGTGTGTGGGGGGGGGGATCAACAAACACTGAATCATCTTGTGGTTCTCTCTGCTTCAGCCACCAGAGCAGCGCCCAGCATCAAGAAGTGCTCAATAAACCTCTTTGTTCTCAGGACCAGCTGCTAGGCACTGTGAAGAGAGTTGCAGTAAGCCATGGTTTGCAAGAGATGCATGCACAGGGACAGACAGCAAAAGAGCTCTGTTACATTTAGTGCAGAACGTACAATTAAATTTTTATCAAAATGAAAGCAATAGTTGGCTTCCTCAACATTTTACCTTTCGCAAAGAAGCAAATATGCCAACTCTACCAGCTGGCTTTAGTGAAGCTCTGGGAAAAGGGCGAGATGTACACAGTGGGCCATACTGAGCGATAAACAAAGGCACCATCCAATCGGTGGTGGATAGCAAAGGTCACCGTGGAGAACTTGATTTCCTCCAATCTGTTTCCACATGGAGTCCCTTTGTATAAATTGCCTTAGCACTCAGCAGCTTTGAGGATCAGGACCCTACCAAGAAAAAGCCCGGGGCAGGTTTGTGAGCTATCACCTTGTTAACATTGTTTCCAATAGAGTCACCATTTTCTCCTCTTCAGTAACCAGGCAATTCAGTTCAGTCCCCACTGCATGTTGTTGGGG
This sequence comes from Actenoides lindsayi, assembly GCA_025331215.1. Taxonomy (NCBI): domain Eukaryota; kingdom Metazoa; phylum Chordata; class Aves; order Coraciiformes; family Alcedinidae; genus Actenoides; species Actenoides lindsayi. The sequence goes on from WTSP01011106.1 coordinate 139,723, forward strand.
TTTTTTTTAATAGCAGTGAAGAATTTCCACAGTGGGATCAGCCATTTAAATAAAGAACAGCAGATTCCCACCTCACTCCACAGATTGCTGACAAACCCAGACTCTACCCTGCTTCTCCTCAGAGCTCTCCGCACCTCTGCACACATTCGTTCTGTAACTGCTGCCTTTCATTTAACTTGCTCTTAGGGAAAGACTTCCCAAAGGTTTTAGTTGCCCAATTACTAGACAAACATAACCACACACAGCTAAGCTAATGCAAATAGATTCTCTGCTCCTTCATCCAGTACACTTGCTTCAGGCTTTACTATGCATTCATAAGCAAATTCTGTTTCCTCCCTCCTTCCCTCCCGTGTTCATCTTGAACAAGAGAGAAGCTTTTATCTTGTTCTCTTGTTATCATACCGAGCATCCATAAATTCATTCAACTGCTTGAATCTCCTCAAATTCTGAAACTAGGCACCTGCAAAATCTGCATGTTGAAGGTCCTCTCCTGCACGTAGAGTCATTCAGGAACAGACCTACAAGCCTGCGAAGCAATGCAGAAGCTACCTGGCATTGTCCACATCATCCTGTTGTAGTGCTTCCATTTGTGCAGTTCAGATCTCTGACATCCCACACTCTTCTTCATCTACTCTAAGATTTTTGGAAAAACACTCTGGCCTGGATGCCCCTGGTAGGGAAGGAAAAGACCTGGCCAAGGTACTCATACGTGAAATATTCATGTTCCATACTCTAAGGCTTCCATGCCACCACTATATATCTGACAAGACTGATTAATAAGGTCTGCACAATCAAAGCATACACCTTTAGTATCATGCACCCTCACGTGCTCCATGGCACAAGCAGGACACATACTCTTGTCCTTTTTAATAGGATTATTCCACCATACTAAACCATTCAGACTGGGAACTTACAGCCTGCAGTCCAGGAGTGCTGCTCTGAAAGACTGATTGCACGAGTGGAGGGGTGTCCAAGAATGGGAAGTACCCAACAGGTTCAGTTTCAGGTGCAAGCTTCACATGGCCACAGGCACTATCCACAGCATTTTCAGTCTAAAGATAAGGTGTTCTCCTAGACCATGGTTTCCCAAGTAGCACTTTTTGAGCCCATGTGGGGATTAGAGTGCATGAGTAGCTTATATACCACTGTACTTTTGCCAAGCAGAGCGTGCCATTGGACTCACAAGAGACTGATAGCTTTGCTCCATGGCCATACCTCAAGAGTTTGCACAGCCTGAGAATTACCAACAGTGTACTAACTTATGAGGAGTCCCACAGAGTAAGGGAATGCAGGTGAAGTGGGCTGATACAACAACAGCTGCGTCCTGGAGGTCATGGTTCAGGGGGCACAAGCCAGCCAGATATGTGTTCCAGAAAACACAAGGCACCTCTAGAGGAACATTGACAGCACCCATTGGTAAGGACAGAGTTTCTGGCCAGTCTTCCTCTCCTGGCTTGTCCTTCCCAGTTGTAGGCCATACACACCGGCCTATCCCAGTAATTGGTAAGTCTTGGCAACCTGCGGGAAACAGGTGATCAAGTGCTTCTATGAAGTTTGGAATACCAGTTATGCTCAAGTAAACACGATAGATAAGGAGGTTGGATGGCAGGAGGAAGGGGAGGACTATACTACATGGTCAGCAGCAAGGCTACATGTAATGGCACACATGAAGCTGCTGGGAAGCCATGTTTTTGAACTATGGGTTGGCAGACATCTCATCGAACTTACTCATGCTCTTTTTGCTTCCTGTTTTGTTCTCAGCACTAAGCTCTTTCTATGTGACATGCCAAGGATACACACTAAATATATTTTTTCCTTTCAGGGTAGGAAATGGGTTAAGTAAGCTTAGAAGTGGGTTTGTTCTCCAACTAGCATCTGTATGCCCTAATAAAGTCAGATAACTGTATTACTGGGGTAGCTTGAAAACACAAAATCTGCTTTCTGTTTTTGCTAAATCCACAGCTAAATGATTTTTGAGGGGGATGTTTTCATGGCAGATAAAAGACTAAAATCAATGATAGGACTGTCTGAAGGCTGAAGTTTCATTTTATCTCCACAAAAAATCAGGAGTCAGCTATTCCAGTCGCTCTCTATTAAGTTTTGGTTCAAAAATGTCACTTGTACTCACAGCAGTGCTGAAAAGACTATTTATCTGAATCCAACTGTAGCATAAAGATTCTATTGGAATCTTTTATTTAATGAATTAGAAACACATATGTAAGTAATGCTGTTTTTTTACAAGAAAGGACTTGTAGGTTATATGAAACCCAAGCTATATGTGAGAAAAATTAATAACAGTAATCATAAATGGTTAAAAGAATGGCATGAGGTCTAAAGATAACAAACATGTACACTTAGATATCAATCCGTGGTTTAGGGAATCTAGGAGAAAAGTGCCTGACAGTTCAAAAAGGAAAATTACCATCTCTTCCAAACACTTTTCAAGAGCTGCAACAACAGTTTAATGCTCTAAATTATGAGCTTTACTGTCTAACCATGGTGATGGGCCTGCATCTCAAACAAGTCTAAATAAGAACCCTGAGAAGTGAGAGACCAGTGCAAGATGGAAGTTATTTAAAGATTTCACAATCTAAAGGACAGCATATTACACTGCTTTACTTTCCTGATTGTATACTACTGTGTCATCCTTTCCAGAAATACCAGCTTATTTAAAATGCCACCAAAGATTTAGTTTTGGCCTGGGGTTACTGGACAGGCAGCTGGCAACAGTTCCTTAGTTCCAGATCTCTCTGGCCACCACACCCAAAGAAGAGCTAACAAGGGTTAGGCAAAATGTGGTAATTGGGTGAGTAGAATTGATAATGTGCTAGTCCTAAAAATCCCAATTTTCCCACCAGTCTTCCTTTGCAGCTTGCTCTGTCTAGAGACTCCTGGAAGAGGAATTAGGATTAACTATTTTTTTCTAGACTCTATACTCTTTAAACACAGATCTACCTGTAAAGCGCAACTAAGTAGAAATGAACCCCTGCTCATTTTCTCCTTCCAACTAACTTCTTTTATAAAGAGCTTAGTCTACAGTTCAGCTAAGCCTTTAATTGTGTGCTTAACTTTAAGTACATGCTTAACTTTAAGTATGTGCTTAATGTCAATGGGACATATGGGTAAGTACGAAACTGTGTGTTTCATTGAATAGACTAAGTTACCTCAAACGTTTAAATGTTTTGCTGAACTGAGGCCCTGGCAAATAGAAAAAGAAAAAGAATTTAATTGGATATTGAAAAGAAATGGGTTCCTAGAATCAGTTGGTAAAAGTAGTATTTTAAGGTTTTTCTACTCATTGGTATAATTACATCAATAACTCACTTCTGTTCATCCTAGGAGGAAAGAATTCTTTGGTCGTTAATTGAAATGTGGAAGCTTAAACTCAGTAACTGAACTCTTTGCTTTTGAGTGTCTTTGATGAGAATGTCAAAGATATTTGGATATTTATTTCTATCACACCAGTGCTCAAGACCTTGCCATTAAAATATATATACATATTCTCTCATTTTCCTTGTATTTCTAGGATTACTGTATTCCTGTAGGTATTCAGCCAGAAAAACAATTAGGTGAGTCTCACACATAACAATGTTATAAACCCAACATATGCACTCACTAGGTTTTCAGGTCTGTTATGGCACCCTGCTGAGATCTTTGCCCCTACTTTATACACATTCCTGTTACCTGGCAGTGTTAATAATGGCTTTAAAGCAAGAGAAGAGCTATGACATTATAAACTCCCTCTTGTTGCTGCTCCTGTTTGAATCTGAGAAATTTATGTTCCACGAGTTTCTGTACTTAAGCGCTTTCTTTCACAAGTAGTTCAGTCATTGCATCTACTATCATTTGCTCTGAAACAGACATTACCCTGAATCAACTGAGGTGAGCAGTTTTTGAAAAGCTATACCTAGTAGACAAAAGCAGTCTGCCTTTTGGCAGCTCTTTCTTTTTCTGTCCCTGAGCTCACCCTGTAGCACAATGAGGTGTTACCCTCTAAAAAAGAATAAATGCTACACGCAAGGAGAGTGTTTCTCTTCTCTCTTGCCTTATCCAAATGTGTTCTACTCCTGTCTGTCCTATAGCTATTGCATCATATTCAGCCTCTACGTGTCCTCTGAATCTTGCCAGAATCTACATTTTTGCCTCTTCAACTGAAATGAATGACCGCACCTATTTATCCTTCTGGCATGTCTGTTCTCATTACTTCTTCATCCTTTGACTCTTTCTGGTGTCATTATCATACTATTATCTTTTACCTTGTGTGTCTTCAGCAACAGAAGCAGTTCTTTCACGTGACTTAGTACAGAGCATTGCTACAGTCTAACATTTTCTAATGCCTCACTAATATTTTTCTTCATTTCTTTCACATGACAAACCACAGAAATATAGAGCAATGATACCAATATTTCAAAAAATATCTCATCAAATCTCTCATGTAATGGCTATATTTTTCTGTCACTACCTTGGTTACAGTTCAGTGGAAAAAAAGAGAAAGTCAGTGGCAAGTTAAAAAAGACAATAAACAATATGTATCATAAGGAGTATGACAATAATTATGCCATTACTGCATTCCTTTCTTAGTGCAGTACCTTCCCCCTATGTTATTTTCCTTTGGCATTTTGGGACAGCTTAGACGGTTAACAGAAACTCATGTCACTGCTCTTCCGGTTTTCCCTTTTAAATTCTGATGCATAATATTTGGGTTACAGCTATCACTAGAGGTTTCTTCTTTTAAATACTTCTCTTGGAGATTTAAAATGAATCAAGCACATATTCCTATAGGTCTTTCATTTTGTAAACATTTTCTTCTTCAAACAAAAATCTGCATTCTGGGTCATATTTGGAGATTTGTAATGTCTCTTTAATGGATTCTAAAACCAAAGGGATTGTTACAATAATCTATTTTAAATTAACTTCTGTTTAAACAATTGTACATTTTTCAAAAATGATAATTAGAGGGGGAAAATTCATTCTGATCCTAGATAAATTGTTCTGGTAATCAGTTACCCTCAGTTTTAAAACATTATGTGGTTCATACTAAGTCCATATTTGTTTAGCTCCACCTTCCATTCACTAGATACTGTTACCCTTTTTAGTAATGTATTCACACTTCATCATAATCATAAAATAGCTCTCAATTCACCTATTAACCTACTCTTATATAAATTAGGTAGATTAATATTCTTAAATCACATGCTGTTGGATTTTATTTTTTTCCCCACAAGCTCAGAATCATTCTTTTACTCCTCTCTGAACCTTTTCTGTTTTTCAGACCTTTTTTTTCTTAATGTGGGAAAACAAGGTGTGGACAGGGAATGCTGGCAATTATCTCAGTCATACCATGAACTCATCTCCCTCCTGCTTGACATTCACTGCTTACCCATTCAAAGCTAATGTTTTTCTCTTAGCCATTATATTGAACTGGGAGCTCATATTCAGACACTACCTATCACAAACTCTACATTTCATCAGCATGACTGTATTTCAAGGGTACTTTTCTGCTATTTTGTATGTGTGATTGGAATTCTTTGTTCCCAGGCATATGACTTTGCATTTGACTGTATTAAAATGCATACCGTTCAGATGAGCTCACCTTACAGAATGATGTAAATCCAAAACATAGAAATGATCTGTACCGTCATTATTTACCACTCCACTAATTTTTATGTCATCTGCAGTATTTACCAGCAAATATTTTGTATTTTCTTCCAGATCATTGCTAAAGAATAACTAGCATTAGGCCAAGAACAGATTACTGCAAATGTCTCCATAGGATGCAGATTTTCAGTCACAGTATTCTTGAAGTCTATCTACTAAATACATCTTTCAGTCAAAGCTTAAAGAGGTTTGAAATAAGCTCTATATTCAGTACACAAAGGTAGGGGAAGGTTAAGCTGTTTTAAACAATAAAAGTCTAGCTGACCAGGCAATAGATTGGAAGCTATTGTTGCTGTCTAATAACATTTTAGACTATCGAATCATAAAGTTTGAACAGCAGCATAAGAATATATTGTGCAACTAGAAGAATTCCAGTCCCTTAGAAATAATGTAAGACAGCTTTCTCCTTCAAGCGCATTCAACTGAGTAGCTTTGAGATAAATACAACAAGATAATATTCAGTAAACAAACTTTTAATATCCTATGTATTGGCTAGAGAGAGGCATCTGCCCCCTTTGTCCCCAAAACACAAGCAAAACTTGGAGAGCGCGTTGTCTCTGAAAGGGACATGCACAGGCAGCACTACATATGCATCCCTCATCTCAGGAATGGCCTAATATATGTCACAATAACCTAATTCTGTCCTATCTTTTTTTTTTTAGTCAGCACAGTACACAGTAATCTCACATGAGCCTGCAACTTGCAAGTCATGTAGAGTTTTGGCAGAACTGTCACTTTCCTTACAATACAATGCATTTTCAGCTTGGTTTCATTATTAAAGAAATAGTATTTGTCTAGGATTAGTCAAGTCCAAATGCAACACTTTGGGTTTAATTTTTAGTGATTTATCTGGGTCATATATCAGAATGTGATACAGAACAAAACTGTGTATTTTATCTAATCTTGTAGTAGGAGGGATACAATTATTATTGGAATATTGGAATGACTCTAATAAACTAGAAATTGTGTTTCATCTGACTTTGACATGACTATTTAGGAATAATATTCAGCTGAAAAGAAAAAAATGTCAAAGGTTTTGCATGCATTTCAACACTGTTTGCCAAGAAAGTCCTGTAGTTCCACTCTACAGCCTTCCAGGACCAAGGCTCCATGCTCACATCATTATTCAGAAGAGTAAAATACTCTAAATTCTTATTGCCTTTTATTTTTTGGTACTTTAAAAGGACAAATAAAAAAACTTCTTGGCTTTGCAGCAGTTTAGTTAAATAGCTGTAGTTTATCGTGGTTGTTACTATGATCCGTTTGCCACAATCCAAGCAAATAAACGTTATCATGGTATCATTAAAAGGGAGGTCAAAACTTGCTCTTTGTCTTGGTCATCTGCATTCATGTAGGGCTCTGTGACAATGCATATTAAATGGGGAATCAAGGTCTAATTCTTTGTACCTTACCACCAGAGTTTTGTTCAGAAACTCCTGAAGTCTTAATAGGTTAGCTACATGTGGTATTTCTTCCTTCTTCTATTTTAACTTGGTCTTAGAGGATTCAGTAATCTATATGGCAAAAAAAAGAAATACAGGACTCATAACAGCTCTTTCCTTCCCATGTGCTGTACATCTGAAGAAAATTAATATAATGAATAAGAACTTTTGAAATGTGACTTCAGAGTCTCCTGGTTTTAAATATTACAGACTTTCTTATTGCCAATAACACAATGTATGTATTTAAGTATTCTTCAACTTTACAAGCTTTCACTATGTTAAATATTTTTACTTAAGGCATAATGTATGTTTTAACAACTCTAGCAGGTGCAAACCATTTTATGGCTCTGAGCTTCATGGAATTAATAGGGGTTTAAAGGTAATAAGGTTCATCTGTTTTACAAAGGGGATGAGGTACCTTGACATGCTCATATTTTGCAGGTACTAGAGTTTCCAGGTGCAAACAGAATTAGACAGATGGGGTGGAACTGTTAAGAAAACTGAATTTAGTCACAAGAATTGGATTTTCTAAAAGTGGAAACATGAAATCACCCTTTCATTATCCTTGCATCTGACAAAATACATTATCATATGTTTTTGCTTGAACAGTGTAAAGACTGTTCAAAACGGATACAATTGCAAATCAGGAAAGATCACACTTACGTGGAGCCCTGACAATGTGATCTCATCAAGCTAGAACTTGAAATTGCAAGTGTCACTTCAGATAAGATCAGAGAAAGCTTCCTGTCCCAATGATGTGACATTATCAGGTTCGAGACTGTAGCAAAGGCACATACACAATTTTTTGAACTAACAAGGCAGATTGAGAACACACTGGTTGGCAGGATATTTTGGATCCTGAGATTGCCTTAAGCTGGGCATAATTACAGCTCATTTTTTGCACATGGGAGAGCCATCTTGAAGATGAAAAGAGCAGGGTACTCACTGAAGAAAGAAAAATGTTGATCTTTCAATTAGCATAAGTTCAAGCATCTGAACTGTTTCACAGTGTACGGACAGCTTTTGAGGGGAAAAAAAGCCATCATATAGAAAATGCTCAGACAGCTATGGTTCCATTTGCATAGGAATCATTTAACATAGAGAATTCTACTTTTAGCTGTGTTATTTAAGCTTGCTTAAAAAACAACAAAAACAAACAAACAACAACAAAAAAAACCCAAACCCCCACACCCCCCCCCCAACTATAGAAAATTGAGCATTTGTGGCTATTTAATTGCATAAAGTTCATCCTTAAGATAGGTCATTAGGAATTTATTAGCAGGATTTTCCTGTTGATTTGGACTCCTGAACTACAATATAAACACAGTGGTTCACAGTTATAAAGAAAGAAGAGCAAGGTGGCAGGAAGCCATTTAGATTTCTTGGCTCTTTGTATATTTTTGGCCTTGTTTAGAGCTTAGTACGCAGCACTTTGCCAGGAACTCATTCAGAACTAGAAGTTAGGTGCCAGTCCAAAACAGAATTCATGCATTAAAAGCAGTTATTGTGAATATGCTGAAGGTAACATGAGAATTAGCTATCGGAGAATGTTTCCCAACAATAAAAACCTCAAAACGATTAAGTGCCTCGCTTTCTGATGTGGAAATTCCTTAGCACCTACAAGTTGCCTTTAATTGAACAGACACTATATTACTACTCATACAGGATGATCTATGATTTGGACATAGGTGTCCTTCATGGCTTTAACTCTGTCAGGTGGCTGAAGAACACTCAAAGCCAAGACTTGGGAGCCCCCCTGGTCTGTTGAAATCATGGTAATAGCAGATGCTCATTGGTACTATTTGCATGGTGGAAGATGTGAAGTCTATCATGGTAAAGCAGCTGGAGGTGTCAGAACTGTGAACTGCTTTTGCCTTAGTGCTATAAATAAGTGTACTTAGGAATAAAACAGTATTTTATCAAGAATACACATGGTCTACTCAGAAACCATGTGATCATGTAGCACGAGCTGCAGCATTTGAAATACTAATTCCATGTGCAGAAGATTACAGAAGGTCACTTTCCCCATATATGCATGTAATGTGATACCAAATTAATTTAAAAATCAACATCTAAGTGGAGACTATCCTATCCACCACAAACCCAGCTTTTTTCCCAGTGACTCTCCAGCATACTAAGACCACAACAATTGACGACTTCCTATATAATATTTGCCAAAATATGAAGCTATAACTTTAGTGCATAACGAAGAACCAGTGGTGAATGTTTCTTAATATCATAGCTCATTCCAGATTCTTGTTTTTGTACAAATGTTCACATTAGCTGGAGGAAAAATTACTGCACGTTCTTCATCTTAAACCTTCTTGCATTGATTAACGCATCATTTTATGAGACCTGAAAGAACAAAGTAAAATGAACACAAGTGAAAACTTATGATGGATGTGTCCCTCACAGCATTTAGATATTTTCCACTTGATTAAAAATTCCTAGTTCCTCTTCATTGAATTGTTTAGTTTTTTAGCAGTCTCTGTCCTGATTAAAACAAATCAGCATCAAAGATTCCCAGCTGAATGAGGAATCATTAATTGAGAAACATGCAATGCTCCTTAATTACCTTAGAACAGTCTGAGAACAAATAATCTTTGGTTTCAAAGGGGTTTGCACGCACTGTGCACTGTGGGCTTACTCTCTGTCTGCTGGAATAAAAGTAGACTCGCCTATACCATTGAGGGATATCGGTACAAGACTCAGTAAACACATTGTAGATTGTTTATCTAAAGTGGGAAAAAAAAAAGAAGAAAAAAGAAAGGCAAGGTAATGGCTGACTGGAAGAGATAGATGTTTCAGTTTATTATGTTGATCATAGCTTTCAAATTGCTTTGCATATGACAACATTGACTGAGAAAGAAAGAAAGCTGTTCATTACTGATACAAATTTAAATACTTCTGGAGTGTTTTACTCAGAAATACCTAACAAAGTGTCAGACATGTAGGTACAGAGACTAATTGTGCAGCTTGAAATAGCAGACAAACAGGCAACAAACTTTCATAAAACCTGGCTCAAAAGGAATCCAAGGAATATTTGCTATTCCTTGGTTGCTTGTTCTTTTGTATGCAGTTCTTCTGACTGCTGGTTTTTTTAATCTATGACTCAGGATTCCACAGATCAGTTAGTGCCAGCCTTCATAGGAGGAGTAACTGACTTTTTTAAGGGCATGATATACTTACTAATATGAATATCTTAACATTTGTTTTGCTTCACCAGTTCATAGAAGAAACCCTGCAGAAAAATGTCACTCAATAGCACTGAGTGTATTCCTGGAGTGGGGATGCTATTTACATTGCTTTGGCACTAAGGATAATCCAGGAAGTGCTGCTAACTTCAGAACTCGACAGCAAAATTAAACATCGTGCAGAACTACTTGAGCTATCTGGGAACACGATGGCTTGTACTAGTGCCAGCATCCTGTGCTCTCTTGTGAGCTAATTAGCTCTGCGGAGCAGTAAGCTATTAGCAGGGGTGCAGTACAGTGCTGATGCAGCTATGCCCTTCTGGTACCCAGAGTAACTCACCTGGAGTTAGCCAGACAGGTCTGCACCATACTACGTAACACTATATAAGTGTATCCTTACAGTCTTTGGCATGAGAAACCCTAATGCAATGTAATACAATGTATGCAGCTGACATAACAAGATGATTCCAATAAATATAAACACCATAGTAATTAAAAAAAAAAAAAGGGGGGGGAGAATTCTTTGGTGTCCCTACACCACAGAAAAGCTTTGGGCTTGCTCCCAGTTTCTATAAACCTGTGCCATTACTCTGTCATCCTTGAATTTTTGCTGACATAACTCAGAAGCGTGATTCTAAGATATATTAAAGAACTTGATGTAAACATTACATTCTGGCCCTAGTACTCTGGCACCTGGAGGACAAGAGAGGCACATTCAACAGCTTATGCAAAATCAACTTTGCTTGATTCTTTTTCAATCCAGAGCCGTGATTTTCTGTCTAACTGGAAGTCTGAAGATTTCAAATGTATCATCAGGGCTCATTCTTCTCCTAGATAACTAAGGATGGTATCCACTCATAAACCAAAACTTCATTTTAGCTACAGTCTATGTAAAACTAAGAAGGAAAGACAGAAAATTCCTTATGCCCCTGGAGGACACTGTGCTCTTTATGTGGAAATATATTGCAGATATATGCAAGTAAAAACACACACCTTGAGCCCAACTAACACTTCTATAGGTGAGACACATATAGGTGTGTGTGAGCAGAAATGTACCATTTGGGGTAAATATGAGTTAGATTAGCACTTTATTTTGTATCTCCTCCTGTGAAACAGAATATCACCTGTTTATCACACTCCTAATGATCAAATGAGGAATCAGAAAGCAAAATGTCATGTTGTTTACTCGTTTAAGTTTTACTTAGTTAGAGTTTTGTGATACCAGCCTTCTTGTTGTTGAAATCATAATCTGTATGGGTAGAAGTACTGATGCCCTACCTGTTGGCCTTCATTTTTAGAGTCTATAAACCAAACAAGTTGATCTTCCCAGACAGCAAAACTACTGCTTGCACATTGCACTGTCAAAGGAACACAAATAAACCTTTGAAAGTCTATGCTTGCCATCAAAGCAACGCTTTGCAAAGCAGGCAAAAGCCAACCAAGCTTCAAAGCACTCCTCTCAGGCTGGTAATTTTTATAACAAAGGCAGTTTGTTATAATAGAAGGTTGAGGGTAAATCACAAGTTCTGAATGCTTCACTTTTGAACTACCATTGAGCCATAGTATTTTACAGGCCTCTTTTTAAAAATAATTAGTTCATAAAATAAACTAAATAACATAAAGTCTACCACTGGTGATATCAGTGTCTCAGTGGCAAAGAGACCCTAAAGCTATGTTTTCCTTTTGATGAGACTAGGAAAGACATAGTGGGAGGCGAACCATATAAAACAGCATGCAGGTTAAGTAAGGCGAGAACACCTATACAGAAATACAATTAATAAATTTAAAATATTTAAATTTCTCAAACATTCCCTCCTCACTTTCCAAGTACTGGACAAAACAGATCTACATTACTATAGAAATCAGGCAATGGTTTAGCACAACTGCTCTTGCTAGAGTTGCCTGGATCTTGATATCACACTACACGTTGGATAAATGTGTGACTCCAAAAGCTCTGCTGACTGTAAAAACCTGGGCAGGCTAAACAGTGGGGTCATAGTAAAGTAATATTGCTTGGATTTGAAGACACTTTCTTCACAAAGCAGCATAACATTTTAGAAAACACTTGAAGAAGTCTTAGGAAAGCAGATAAGCCTGCAGAGGTCTAAGGAAAGGGTGGAAACAGATGACATGGAAAGTTTTGAGTGCATATGTCAAGAAGCCAAAATGCACTGCAGAGGAACAGCTGGATACAAAACTTTAAAGGCCTGTATAGGAGATAGCCTTGTTCCGGCAGAGTCAAATTCAGCATACATGCTAGAAATGCAATTTACAAATTCTGAGGGATTCAGGAATCACTGAGTAGCACCTAAGAACAGGTTTGAAGTGTTAGAAGATTCCTGTATGAAGTGTGCAGATGAAGCTGACACTAAGTGCAGGATTATCAGAGATACAGTAGTAGGACTGCTGCAGAAACCAACAGTATACTTCCAAGAGGAAAAAGAACAGAATTTGGAAATGAATCAGAATCCACATGCAGCAAGGACTGCATGCCTTCAGAACCTGGATTGGCTTCATTATGAGATTGAATCAAAAGAAAATGCAAGAGAGAAAACCAGTGCAAAAGACAGTACTTGGCATGATAGAGGATAGATCAGAGAAGGAATGTTAATGCCTGAGAAGGCAGTATGTATGTCATATCATTTTCTTGCAAATCTGAACAATGAAAAAACTTCTATTTTCAAAGCGGGAAGGTATAGAGGGATGGACCCAAGTTGTTTGTGGAGTTCAGTTCTGAAGAGATCCAAGAGGCAATTGCAACACTTTAGGAAGAGCTCAGTACCATGTGTTGACAGGGTTACCATTAAACTATCAAGCGCAGGAGGCGGTAAATAAAGCCAAGGGCTGTACAGAAGAATTCTGTTAATATCAGACATTTGAAAAAGTTTCAAAGCAATGGAAAGTGGCTTCCATAACTGCAGTGTAAAAGCTAGTGCAGGGTCTGTCTTTTTCTTAAAAACTATAAAGCTCTCTCAGAAGACTTTTTTTTTTTTTTTTTTTTTTTTAAAAGTAAAAAAAAAAAAAAAAGAAAACAGGAACATTTTAGTAAAACTAATGGGAATTCTGGAAAAAGGTGTTACC
>WTSP01011107.1:17415-34890 GCA_025331215.1 Actenoides lindsayi
TGTTCCTCAGCTCCAACCTAAACCTCCCCTGGGGCAACTTGAGGCCAGTTCCTCTTGTCCTGTCACTTGTTCCTTGGGAGCAGAGCCAGACTCCCCCTGGCTCCAACCTCCTGTCAGGAGCTGTCAGAGCCAGAGGGTCCCCCCTGAGCCTCCTCCCCTCCAGGCTGAACAAGCCCAGGTCCCTCAGCTTCTCCTCAACCAGACTCCTGCTCCAGCCCCTTCCCCAGCTCTGTTGCCCTTCTCCGGCCACGCTCCAGCCCCTCAATGTCCTTCTGGGAGTGAGGGGCCCAAAACTGACCCCAAGATTCAAGGGGCAGCCTCCCCAGTGCCCAGTCCCTTGGGAGATTCCCTTACCTAGTCCTGCTGGCCACACTGGTGGCTATCACAAGCCAGGATACTGGTGGCCTTCTTGGCCAAAGACCGAAGTACTGCTGGAATTTGCCCTAGTGAGAGTGGATTTATTCAGACTAAAGGTGACAATGATAAAAACCTTCATGTCCAGGTCTGTCCTGCAACGACAAGTTTTAACTGCCTCCTACAGTCCAAGAACTAACAGACAATTTGCTTCAGTGCCACTGAATTCCAAGATTTTCATGTAAGAAAGAAACTATGTGAAGGAGATCAACTTGTTTGCCAAGTGATACATAAATAGCCCTTCCACCTACCAGTGTAACGCAGCCGACTCTGGGGTGGATTGAAGTTACAGTTTAATAGGACAAAATAACCTCACTTGACAGTTTTAGGACAGGAAATGAAGGGAAAGAATATATTTGAAACTGAAACAGCAAGGAAAAATTTATGGAGATAGAATGCAATTTCCTTGGTTGGAATGTGACCAGAGAGGCAGGATTAAGGAATCAAGAAAACCTATTAAGGCATCTGAGGGTAGAAAAGTGCACTGCTCTGTGCTAAGAGTGTCTGGGGCATGGGTCAATATTACAGACAGATGAACTCAGTGTTCTGCTGCTTCTCTGCCAAGTCCTGTATTTTTCAGGCTTGTAAAATGTTTCTTCCTCCACAGTATCTGCCTGAGAAAAGGGTTCAGCTCACCTGGATTGTGGAGAGTCCTCCTGAGAAGATTCCCCTGTTCCTGGTTCACATGGGGCAGGAGTCTCCAGCCTCTTGCCCTTCTGCATGCTAGTGCTAGGGGCAAGTCTCTCCCCACCCAGGCGGTCTTGTAGCACGTTTTCTCTGTTGAGGTTCACATCAGAATATGGGCAGCCAACTAACCTGTGTTAAAGAAAGGAAAAAAAAAGAAAAAGAGAGAGATGACAATGAATGTTTTTAAGCCATACGTTCTTACCAGCCTCAGGCAGACACTGCATCAACAAACCCAGAAAAAGTGAGGCCAGCAACACTCAGGGAGATGTTATTACCCAGCCTGAGGTGTGGGAAAGCAGGGGACTACATGACAGAATTAGAAACTAAAGTCATGTTTTTAAGGAGCCACCTCAGCACAGAACACTTCCTCTGTAACCTGCTTGTCTGAACAATGTTTCATGAAACAAGAGAGTCCTGCAACTTTCACCCTGAAAAATTCAAAGCCCTTTATGACATTATATATTCTATCTTCAGACCTTCCATCCAAGATTGTTTTCTTGATCTTTACACAGTTTAACCAAGAAACACCTTCCTTTTCCAAGCGAACGTAAGAAATCAAAAGGCAGAGACAAAACATGAGCTAGCTCTCCTCACTCTACTAACTCACTCCCACTCCCTCCCTCTTTAACTGTCTCCGTACGTCCTGTTCTTGGGTGCATCATTTTACAAAACCAATTCCTCCAGTACTGCTGGAATGTAGAAACTGGAGCGAGTTAATCTACGCTGGATTGCACTGCAGTTGTAATGATGATACTGGTACAAACAGGATTGAGGATGAAACAGCAGATTTAGACACAAGAGGGAGCTGCAATTGCAGTTATAACCGTCTCCAGAACAAACACCCTGAGAATTGCAGTGCAGTGCAGGTGCTTGTTGCATCATCATCACCATCATCAGTTATAATTATCGTTATCATCACGGCCAGCAGCGAGACTCGCACAGGCAGAACCCTCACAAGAAGATCTGATGGACATACGTGTGATGGGTTCCGTATCGTGGTCCCTTAACGTGACCGATGCCGTGGCAGCCTGGAGTGGGACACGTTTGTCCCACTGCTCCTGGTTGTTCAACAGCACCTGGTAAGAGAGAGGAAAAAGAAAACAAATCCCAAAGTGAAACAGATTCGTAAACCTGCTCCCTGCATCTGGAGAGCAGGCTCCGCGTGGGAAATGATTCAAGGTAACACTATGATGTCTTCTACTTTACCTAGAGGGACTTGCAAAATGTGTCCAGTTTTGGTACACCAGCCCACAGGATGAAGATCAGGGCTGTCTGCATCCACCCAGAAATCATAATTATGGTCCCAGCCGTCAAAGTGGATCTAAAAGAAGCACAGAGTCCCAGCCAGACACGGTTAAGGACATGACTCAGCTTTTCTTTTAACTTCCCCTTTGTTTCACCTTGCTCAGCTTGGGGCTGATTCATTCAATCTTTCAGTCAAGCACAATCCTGCTTTGTGCTCCCTGTAACTATTTGTTTTCCTGACCCCTGTGTCTGTGTTCGACAGAACAACCAGGTTCTGGTGACACAGTCAAACCAGAGGCTCTGTAAGAGAGCGCAGACCATGGGGTGCTCCAGCATATCCTATAAGCAAAGACTAAACCTATGCAAACACAACTGCTTATTTAATTGTTTCCTTTTCTGAGAATGCCAAGACACCATAAAAGACAATGAGTTTGGTGAGTTTTGCAGTGAACAAGCCAGAATTTTCCCCTGAATGTAAAGACCAATCAATAGTTAGCTCAGACTCAGGTCAGGTTAAAAGGGACTTTAGACCACTGTGGTTTAAAGGCTACTGAGTCATCTTTCTGGCAGTTTCAAACAAACATATGAACTGAGCGTCAGGCTGAAATATATTGGAAAAACTGACTTTTGCTCGTAATTGCTGTGATAAGACTGAGAATCAAATGGGTAATGAGGAGCAAAACTCCACTGCTGCCCACACAATCATCCTGTGGGAAGAAGACCTGGGGCCGAGGAGCCTCCACATCAGTGCAGCCTCCACTTTAGCTGGCTCATACTTAATTTCTCAGAAGCTAAAGCACGACAGATTTTTCTGGCAATGTATTGACGTGAAAAGAATTAATTATAATCCATTTATGTAACAAATTCACACTGGAGAATGAAGCTGCTTCCCACACGTACCAGGGTTTAGCTTGCTTTGGGCTTTCCTTTAAGTATGCTAAGGGGAAAAAAAAAACCCCAAACCATCAGGTAGCTTCCCACCAGCAGAACATTAACGGTGCCTTCACTCACACCAATCACACAGAAACCACTAAGAGCTGGAAATCACACTGTCAAATGCTGCTGCAAAATAGTTACATTAAACTAACAATACCAGGCAATTCCACCAGATTTCAACAGGACAAACCAAGAAACACCATTCCCAGTGGGCAGGCTGACAGGCTGGATCATCAGCAAGATGCTGGTTTGCTGCTCCTCATATCAAATGGGTGGGTTTGCTGTGCTGCCAATCACTATATTCCTCAGCACAAGGTCGTACCTTAACGCGATGGTCGTCTTTGTCAGCTATTGTTGCCACTCTAATCAAGATGGGATTTCTTTTGTCCACAGCCTCTAACTTCGTATTAACTTGGAATCCGTGAGCAGGACGCTGGAAGAGAGGAATGTAAGCAGAATGCTGAGAAGTCTGAGCCTTCAGAGCTGGTCACCTGCTCTGAGTAAAACGCACTGAAGTTTTCATCTACCATTCAAATGCCTTTGCAGCTCTGGCTCCTGATCTCACACTGCAGATCCTTCCAGAGGTTATCATCTGAGCTTCCTAGAGGATTAAGTTGTCTGGCTGTCAGCAGCTCAGAACTACTCAAGAGGAAGACTGAGCTTTCTTGGTGCAGGGGAGCATTTCACAGCCAGGGCAAGAGGCACTTCCCTAAGAGGAGAGAGACCACCACAAGCTCCACAGACACAGTCTGCAGCCTGACAGCAAAACTCCCAAATGCAGCAGAGAAATGATCTCACATCTGCCAGGGACAGTGGTCAGTTCAACACCCCACCATGGGATGTCTCTCTTCACTCCACTATATGTGACAAGTCTTGACATGTGGATACTACAGAGCTACCTTCATGAAGTAGGGTACCACCGACTTCTTGTAATGACAACTATACCTGCTGAGAACTGCTGGGACTCCAGAGCAGCTCCAGCCATTGGAGTCTCCCATCTGCAGCTGCCAACTCACCCTTTCTCTCAAACTTCAGTGGTCAAATTGACTTTGTAAGAACTCCAGCATGTCCTCTGAGCTGCTGCATGCCCTTGGCAGCACCCACAGACACACACCCCTAACTAACAGACAGCATTTACAATTTTTCCATTTATCTTTAAATGACTGACTGCAAATTCCTCCTGTGACCTCCTCAGCTGGGGGTTATGGAGCACTGGGTACTCATTCAAAACACGTCCCTCTTCACTTCTGCACACACAAAGGTCAGGATTTTAGCAAGAGATGATAAATTGTGTCTTTGAACAAGATCAGGTTAATGAAAAGATGATTATAATCACTCTTCTTTCATGATCTTCCTCACCCTTTTTATTGCCAGTAGCTGGGGGCGGGGAAGGAGGGACACTTGGAGCTAAGGGGATTACAAACTCCAAACTGCAAGTTTCTCTTTGGTCTTTTCACCTGGTTGCAGACACTCACCCACTAGCTTTCAAGTCACACAACACACTGGAAGCCAGACAATTTAAACTACTTTTAGTTGTAAAAGCTGCTTCTTGAACAAGCCAACCTTGTCTGTCTTCCTTGAGGAAGGAGCCTGAATGTTAGAGAACAAATTCTGCCCAGAAGATGAGCCTGGCCATTTAAGTCTTGCTGCCTTTTTGGCCAGAGCTTGTGAATGTTTTTGAATTGACAGCCCAAGACAATGGGCTGAAATAGTGATGCTGACAACCACGCTGGCTCCTCCCGTGTTTCTGGGTGGAGGAAAAGGCAGCAATCCAGACACAAGATCTGCTGCTTATGCTGATGATCAGTGTCTCCAGACTACATAACAGAGCTCTTTCTAAACTGTTAAAAACTAATTCAGTGAGAAATGTCTGTTCTGGCTCTCAACCCGTATTTTTATGTACTGATTTCCTGTAATTGCTAGCTGGAATAATAATAATAATAAAAAAAAAATCAATAACTGTGCCATGTATTTGCACTTCAGACCAACCAAGCCAGAAAAATAACGAGGTTTGATCTTGAAAGAGTTCTATTAACTGTTGGTCTAGCAAATGCCTTTTCTTTCAGTCTCATTTTTGAAATGCAGTCTTGGATGCTAATTTTTAGTTTCACGAGAGCCAGAATTGGCCCTTCTGCTCTCCTCTCAAAGCCTGAAGAAGCAGAGCAATGGCTGCAGAGACGTAGGTAAAACAAGACAAGAGGCAGACAAGGCAGCTGCGTTCCCCCTTGGGAAGACACTTCACTTTGAAAGAATCCAAACCAGGGAGATCTCAGTACTGAAAACATTCCCTGTCCTGAGCAAAGCCCTGCAAGCTTCGGGTGACATTTCTCAACACATTTTCTATTCTGAAAATCTGAGGAAAGAATTCTGTAACGACAGCTGACTGAGGACTTCAGCCTGGGAGTTTTAAGTAGGTCGTACTTCGCTTCCTATTTGTATCACGCAGAGTTTTATTGTCTTCCCAAAATATTTGCCTCTACAAAACTATTTCTACTGTTCCTCTACCGTGTAGGAGACCAACTGCTGCATTTGTTTGTTGTTCTGTTCTGAAGGTGCCTGTTTTCCAGCACTGCTGGAATTTTACAAGCATGGCTCAGAAAAAGGCTGAGCCTGCGCAGGGGGCAGCAAATGCCTCCCTACTGACAGGCTTCACTCCTGATCCTGTGCCCTGGCTCCGAGGTGCTCCACACACTGTGATGCATGATGGGAGATGCTGTCTGCCCAACTCTGGAAAGCCTTAATCCAAGGGATGTTCTGAAGTTCTGCAGGTAACCCCAGCTCTGGCCTTACAGGTCTCTGAAGAGGAGAAACCAGCCTCCTGCTATTCCCTGACGTCCACCTCGCAACCTACAACAACTTCAGACGGACAACTGCTGAAATCTAGCAATTATCTAACTAGTCTGGTTGGAGGTTGACCTCTCTTATCTGAGGCCTCCCTGACTGCTTTGCCTCTTCAGTCCCAAAGAGCTTACCAACAAAATACACGGGAGGGCAGCAGGTATTAACCTGCAACGCTAACTTCAGCGGAAGGAATCAAGACAAGTGTCACGATGGCACAGGGAAGTTTTTAAATGTCTTGTAAAGTTTAGCAAGGTGAGCCAGCAGTGTGGAAGAAGCTGCTATTGGGAAAAACCCCCTCCAAACCAACCAACTTTCAAGTTCAGTTATTTTTAACAAAGTTATTTTGTTTTGTTTCTGCTCACAGTGAGCTTCTGAAGCACCGAATTCCAACATAAGAAACAAAGGAGATGAAGGTTGAGAGAATGATCTTTGGATTTAGTTTGCAGGATGCTCTTACTCCATCTAGGAGTTTGGCAGAGATGCTCTATTGTCTGTCAGTAGTTATTTCTGTGGAGGCCATAGATGGCTCCTCCCTAGAACTGAGATCTACATTACAACATACAAGTCCTTGATGGGAACTTCTCACTCTACCTTAACTCCAGCTTCACCGTCCAGGGGAAGAAGGAATTGCACAAGTGCAAGGGGAAAATATTTTAGAGAAGTTTTTAAAACTTCATGTGGAGGGGACACCCGACAGAGGAACTGCTCATCCCCCTGAAACACATGCAATCCCCCCATCCCTTCCTCCCTTCCCCACCCAACGTCACCAATTGCAGGTCCACCTCTGATCCCCAGGAAGGGAGAGCCTGGAAATGTCTGTTCAACCAGCATCAGTCCTGTTCAGGTGTCAACTGGGAGATCCCCTTTGCCCACCCAGTCAAACAGAAGACCAGCTCTTTCTCTTCTCCATGCCCTCTCTGAGGCAAGTTACTGCCCTTCACACAAGCTACAATTATCTGTCTGGACTGAAGGCTCTTCCCTTCAACCTGCTAATGGAGCAAGTGAAGATGTTTAGGCAAAAATCCTTTCCAAGACACCTTTTCATGGCTTTTTTTTTTTTAAATCTTGTAGTCTGCTCTGTGTTTTGCTTTAGCAGCAGGGAGAGATGACCTTGAACTCCAAGTAAGAAACTCAGTTTCACCCTCTTAGCACAGACTGTGAACCACCATCCAAGAAAGCATCTATCAAGAAAGGGCAGACAACAGCAGTTTTCCCTGCCCTCCTGATCTAGGACAAACGAAGAGATTCACCAACCAGTTTGAATGCTCTTGCTGGGGCTGCCTGGGAATTAGTTTCTTCCAAGTATTTCTCCCATGAGAAGGCTTTGGAATCCTTGTATCCTGAAAAAACCCAGAGAATTAACATTTAAGTAAGAAAGCCCCACCTTTCTTGTTCCAGACAGCAGAAAAGCAGCCACGTAAGGTGGGGCTATTTGGTAATTCAGCACGTACAACGGGGCGTGCTGGGAGGTGGTCTGTTTATTCACACACACCACTTCCAACCCACTGCAAGTTTCCCCAGTTCCTCTACAGGGCTTTAACCCTGACCTGAAAAACCTGAAGAGTTCATTTCGGTACAGCCTAATCAATGCTTATTCCCCAGAGAAAGCTGCCAATTATGAGGATTCTGGGATGTGCGACGGCATCGCTAAATTAATTCCCTGTTTTATTAACTATTCTATGTGTGAGTGCCTGCAAGACTGTAGAACCTTCTCGTCTCCTCTTACCTACCCACTTGTAGCTGAGTAAAAGCAGCAGTTTGGAAATAAAAGGCTCCACTGCTGTTACCATAATCTCAGACACTTACATGGGTATGCTACTCTAACAGCAACGGGATGTCTCTCCCTGGCACCTACATTTAAGCTGCTGCTCTCCTTTATTCCCCCCCTCTTCCTTTTTCAGGTATTTTTAGCCTCAGGATCATCTCCTTTTGGCAGGAGGGTGCACTGCCTAAATGCAGAGGACAGCCTGCAAAGTGCTGCACGTCGAATCTCTCAGCAGAGCAACCCGAAGCGACGGTGGATTCTGCTGGGGGCAGGGGGAATTGTGACACGAGCAGGGGAGCTGCTCGCTCACCACAGCCTTGTTGGCACGTTCCAGGAGCAGCAGCAGATGCAGCGTTGCTGAAGAGCGAGCGGTTCCGACCCCGTCTGCACCTGCAGCAAAGGCACAGGGACCAATGCTGCAAGTGCAGAGGGATCTTGGAGTGCCACCTACTCTGCTGAACTTGATACAGAGTAATTACAGAAATTCGTACTCCAGGGCTGTCAATCTAGCAAACAGCAGATATAATTTTTCATTTTCTGTTATTTTTAAGGTGAACAAGCCCTTCCCATGCCTGAAAACAACACTGATTTTCCTGCAGGCTCTGTGCTTTTTCATTTGCCAACATTCTCTTCATTTCCTGAACACCAGTGCAGCAGAAAGAGATGCGGCTTCAGTTACTCCTTCATTTTCAGAAATTCCACCTTATCATCTATGAAATCATGATACCGATTCCTCTTTCTTCCAGCTCACCTTAAAGAAAATGCTGCAAATACGTCAATGTCCTTTCCCTTCCAAAATCAAATTCAATTACAAATTACCAAACCCCGTTCCACGTTTTGAAAGAGCTGTGAAACAAAGGTAAAACGCAGCAGCAAAAAGTATGAACAATCCTATTGTTAGGCCAGCAAAGCACTGAATGGAACCCCTAACTTGCAAATACGCAGTTATGTGGAAGCTGAGGCTCACGGGTTTTTGACTGAGGCAGGAAATAAGTCTCACTTTCAACATACCAGGTGGTGTTGTCAGTGGGGTTCCAGTTTCTTGGCAGTACCCAACAGGACGGATATAGGGGCTGCTGGCTTCACACCTGAACCAAAGAGGGAAAGTTGGCACCAGTTGATTTTCGAGCAAAAAAAAGAAGAGCAGAATTTCAAATGCAGTCTGATACGCCTTTGCTGGGTTAGCAGATGCTTTCAGTGGGTGTGATGGTGGTGTGAAAGACAAGCATTGCCTCGTTAGAATTTATAACGCCAAGTTTTCGAGGCGTTCAAGTCGCCCCAAAAGACTGGGAAATACAAAGAATGTCTGGTGCTTTAAAAAAACACCAACAGAACCCCCACACACACAAAGACCAGTTTGAGACAGCCCCTTTTGTCACATCCGCTCCAAGGAAAGGACCAAAGTAGACTTTCAGATCCAGGAAAAAACCTATGTGTTGTCAGCCAAGCTGTACTTCGAAGCTTTGTTTCCTTGTGTTCCTCATTAAAATTTGCAAATTCCAAACAAAACATGGTGTAGAAACAAAGCTTCACAGGCTAAAACGGTAAAGGGACAAGATCTGAAGTCCTGGAAATGGAAACACTGCTGTTACAAAGCTCTGCATGATGCATTTAACAGGAACACTTCCTGACCTGACCCAAGTCAGCCACCTGCATTACCTCCAATGCTTCTTGGGCAGTTCAAACTAACGCCACTGGTTTTCCACTCAGCCAACAAACCAGCACTCCGACAGCAGAGCAAGCTACTGGGCAACTGGTGCTTTGTAAAAACCCAAAGAGGCTTGAAAACATATTTAAGATCCCAACTTTAGTAATAACATTTAAAATATTAGACATTGCCCTTCGTGGAAGAGCGAAATAAACCACAGTCTACTTGGAGATATACATTAGAACTCAAATCTCTTTACCAGTAGTCGTAACTCTCATCCCAGTTATCAAAATGAATCAGCAGGCGGTTATCCACCATGTCCGTGATGGTTGCCACACACATCAGTGATGGGTTCTTCTTGTCCACTGCCTCTAGTTTCATTCCCAGACGAAAACTGGAGGGTGTGACAGGCTGAGGAACAGGACACCAGGAAAGGAAAATCAGCCACGCCGTAGGTCAGGCCATTTAAAATTACCTTTATAAACTCATTCGTTGCAGGTTGTAACCCTGAAATCCACAGAGCAAAACACACTGTAATTACTAGCAAGAGGTCTCCGGGGATTTCCACGTGTTTTGGCAATGGTTGTTACCACTTCTAAAAAAGAATAACAGCATCTCTGGGCACACAGCAACACCACACGCCTTGCAGCGGCGAGCGTTGGCTGAGGATAAGTGTGAGCACTGCGGGTCCTGCCTTATTAGTGGAAAAGTCAGAGAGTCTTCAAGGCAAAGAGGTGACCTGGGTCAGAAGCAGAGCAGAGCTGCACAGTTGGGCCCTGATCCTACTGAAGTCAGAGCTCTGGCCGTCTGCGGCAGCGACCGGGAACTCTGTGTCATCTGAGTGACACAAAACTGGAGGGAGTGTTACAGAGGAGCTGAGGGTAACGACCAAAAAGAAAGCAAGGGGAGGGTGAAGGATGAAAACTGCTCAAGATCCACAGCCTTATAATGAATCCCATGGCGCACATGAGCATGCTGCTGGAAACTTAGAAATTATTTTGGAAATGATTAAATTAGAGGAAAGTGACACAAATATCCGGACTGGAGGGACACAGCAAAACAGAGAGGTGTAATATATTTAGTAAATGGTAGAGTAAATCTTTTCCCCAGTATTAAGGGGGAAGGGAATTACAAATTTTCTCTGGAAAGCCAGTGACTGAGGGAAGGAAGAAAAATTGTACTGGTTTCCCATCTTAAAAATAAATCACGGCAGGAAATAGCTCGCATCTGATTGTACCTCTGACATGAGCATATTAAAACCACGTAAATATTCTGGTCCAAGCTCTCTTGGCATCAGACCTATTGGAAACATCTTGTATTCAATATCACCACTTACAGCGCCGAGGGTCTTAAAAAGGCTTTTTGGAGCTGCGTGAGCTTTGCAATTCTTCAAATAGGAAGTCCAATTAAATTCTCCCTCCTTGAAACCTAGAGAGATAAAAAGATTGTCTTACACAGCCCCGTTCCACCCAGATTGGTTTCTCAGAAATGGAAATTACCTGGGAAGAATACGAACTTTGCATGGTAACTGCCCTTCTACAATCTTCAGGGGTTACACGTTTCAGCTAAAACATCTGTCTCTTTTTCAGTATAATGTCCAATCATTAATCTCAGCCCTCAAACGTTTCTAGGAAACTGAATGCAGGAGAGGAGAGAGTTCTGAACCCCAAAGAGCCCCCTTGCTTTGCACGCTCATCCAGTTGAGCTTCTCAGGTGACTAACAACACCAGGCTCTGGGAATATCAAAAGGAAGCTGTTTGGTTCTTCTGTGACTCCCTAGCTTAGTTACACCTCTTCCCTTTCAGACACTCGAGATCGAGTTCCACAGTGAAATCGCACTACAAACCAAACATGAGGAGCCAGGACAACTAGTTCTTAGTAGAAGTTATGGTTTCTGGTACACCATTCTGTAGTTTTTTCCCTACCTTTAGGAGGGAGCAGCTTATGACTTGTTTTTTCACACCAGCCAACAGGATGGATGTCTGAGGAATCAGCATTGACCCAGAAGTCGTAGCAGTCTGGGTAACCATCAAAGTGTAACCGCATTCTGTACCCTTGTACCTACAAGCAGGGGAGCTCTGGTTATCACAAAGGCTCACGAAGAAGTTAAACACTAATCACACACTCTTTCTGTATTTGGATGTATAGATAAAAGCAAACATTTATTTCTCAAAAGTCTCATTTTATTTTTCAGCATTTATTATTTCAGCATTTATAAATGTTTGAGAGGAGTTTCCAAGCTCCTCTTTCCTCACTTCAAACAGTTGGAAATAAAATTGCTCAGTGTAACTTCACTGGCCTCCTACTGCACACTCATGGACGTGTTCCTGGGCAGCAGCATCTGGAGCCGGACTGCAGCCTGAGAACATTTATGTCTGTACCCTATCAACACAGGTTTCACAGAACCAAAGATGCATCAATGCGCTTTAACTTGCTTATATATATTAAGAATTAAGGTCTAATTGCATTATCCACTGCATGCAATTAATAGGTTTACCACCGACAGCTACAGCTGCAAATATCCAACAGTAGGATCTGGGGGATAGATCCTTAACCACATGACACTATTCCTTCAGGGTCAGCTTGAACTCCTCCTAGCCATTCATTAATCAAGGTACTATTATTCTTCTGTTTCTACTTGCCACTGAAAAACAATGTACATGAGGCTTTTGGAATCAAAGATAGGAAGAGCAAATACCTCAGCCACTGTGAGAACGCAGAACCGAGAGGGGTATTCAGGATCCAGCCCTTCCAATTTCATTCCAACTTTAAATCCATTTCGGCCTTGGGGGAATGACTGATACTGTGAAGGAGGAGAAGGAGGAAACGTTTGGGTTTAATTCCTAAAGACAAAATCTATTGCAGAGCAGTCATCAGACACACTTAAGGCTTCAAAATACCATCTCGGAGAAGAAAATTCTATCACTGAGTGATTGCTGCTCTAACAGGCAGGCACAGGTACAGAGATCAATAACGGCATGATTACTGTAGTTCAGATTTACTTGTTACTCTAATTAATTTCTCAGAAACACTGAGCCATGAGCCTGCTGCAATTAGCGACGAACAAATCTTTCAGCAGACGCAGAAACGAGCTCTATTCAAACACAACAGAACCCCCTCCAGAGCCTGACGTAGGAGGGCTGGTAGAAACAACGAGCCAGGAAAGCTGAAATCCCTGCCTGTGCCAGAACGAGGTCAGCAGGACAGGCTTCCCCAAAAGGTAACTTCTCATCCTCAAACGGGAACAGGGACAAGGCGTGTTTGATCTGGAGCCCATTTACGCAATCGTTCCCAAAACCAGTTGTGGTTTTCATTTATTTGCAGTCTTAATCCATATTAAACATCTGAGGTATAGTCAAGGCTTAAAAGAAATCCCAACTGGAATGCAAATGGCTTCTTGGGTCCCCTGCAGGTACCTGACTTTCCTCCTCATCTCACTCCAGAAAGAGCCCAAGGTCAAAGGCTGTTCAGAGCAAACTGGGAGCTGAACTTTTAACGTGGGCTGGTGCAGAAGCAGCTTCACCAAGGCTAAACTCATCCTCTCCCACCTTCAGTGTATCAGACTATGACTGAACACACAACTTCCACCCTCCCTTGGAACAGTCACTTCTCAGGAGACATGTTCACAGCGTGACTGTCTTCTGCAGAGGAGGGCTGGAAGGGGTGTTGTTCAACCACAGACAAAGCCCAGGACATCTGAAAGCCATCAAGCTGTCCCTCTCCAAGCATCTTGGAGATTGCCTAACAGCCCATTCACCCGGAGCTACACAGAGCAAATCCAAACAGTCACTGTTTACTTCGGAGTGAGATTCAGCCAGGGTATTTTACACCCTGACTGGGGATGAGACTCGCAGGGCAGACGCCTGTTTCTCCAGTGCTTCAGGGCTAGAAACAAACACGTGGGAGTTCGACTGCCTGCTGGCACCCAAACAACTGGTGAACATAACTGCTGGCTTCAGGGTGGTCTCCAGTCCCACCTCAGTAATTCTAGGATGTAATTCTAATATTCCACTTGGCAATTCTGTGAGGTTGCCTGAGAGAAACAGAGCAAGAGTTGAAAAAGCTGCCAACCTCTCTGAACAGTTTTAGGGGAGCAGCTGGCATCCGTTCCGCTTCCAAGTAGGAAACCCAGTTCCATACCCTCTTCTTTTTTCCAGGAACAGCTACGCAATCAAAAACAAAGAGATAAATGAATGTTTCTCTCCGAGGCCTCCCACTCTGCCCCCTCTTCTCTTTCTCCTCCCACGTACACGCCAAGGCTGTCTTGCTGTGGCACCCCAAAGGTGGCAGTGTTACCCCACTCTGGAGGAAAGGTCACAATTCCAGCAGGAGGAAAACTCTGCTCAGTTCTCATTGTAAAAAAATAAAATAAATAAATACAAATAATAAAAATTATTATGTCACAGGTCAAATGAAATGTGGCACCCAGCTTGCTGGCAAGCTGCCCATGGAAAGCTGCCACTGTAAAGTATGGACAAGATACAGTAACTTAAAAGTGTGGAAAACAATTCCTTCTCCTGAGATTTCATAGAGGAATAAGGGGTTAGATATAAACTACAAGACAGCACAAAGAGGCATTTAACTGCAGCTGACATAAACCTAAAACATAACACATGAAAAAGACAAGGGGATTTTTGTTCAGTTCACAATATTTTTTAAAAAAATATTTATCTACATACACACAGATATATTTATAATCTGCTAATACCATAATGCATCTACTAGAGAGGCAGCTGCCAGTACAGAGATGATGAAAACACAACTTGGGGAGGTGCTTGGGTTTGTTCTGGTAGGGCCATGGTCATACACACAGAAAATTACATTTTAAAGGCATATTAAAAATCTCTCCCTGGTTTACAGAGATTAACTCCTTTAAGGTATAAGATAAACTTAACCCACAGTCTAAAATCAATCACATGTTGATGACAAGTTATATTCCATTTAGCATTTGTAGTCTGTGGCTATGAAGCTCTCCAAAGCCAATGGGCAAAAAAAAAAATGATTCTTTTTGTCTTCAGCAAGCTTTGGACCAGGCTGTCTCCTTCCAGATCCTCGACGCTCTGCCCGTCACGCAGGCACATCTGGTATATTCTTGCTGATACATTTCAGCAGACTGGCTGTGGTACGAGGGTTATGTACCTAATAAGCTATTCTGAATGTGAAATGAGCTTTACTGTCCTTTCCTCTTCCGTTTACTGTTATTCATTTTAGAGTAGCTAGCAGAAAACTCTATAAACATTAAAGAAAAGAGACTATGAGCTCAGCTCACCTTGTTTTATTGGTTTAGTGTTTCTGCGGCCTTTCTTATTATTTGATTTATTCTTCTCCTAGACACAGATATGTTAAAAAAAAGTTTAGCAAGATTGTTTTTTCCTCCCTTTGATCATCTCACAATGCAGGTACAATAAGGACGTAACAGGTAACTAACAGACTATGAGTTAGCATTATATTCTTCTGAATAACCCTGCAAGAACATTAGTAGGGTATGTTATATAGATAACTTGAATCTTGCTGCATCCCAAAGTACTTTGCAAATTATTTAATATATGCTACTGAAGCTCATTTAAATCTGGCTCCTGAAGAGCAGCACGGCCCCCAATCTCCACAACAAGACACAGGATTTGCTTTCTGCAATGCAAGATTCACTGCTCTCGTTAAGCAGCATCACTGTAATGCTCCAGTTTCCTCTTCCCTTCAGAGGTTCTTATGTCCATCTATGCCAGGGAATAGATATAGAAAAAAAAATAAAATCATTTATGAAGCTCTGATGGAACCAGAAGCTTCAAGTAACTACTGTCATAGATGAACTACCCAGAAAACGCGGTCTCCCTGTGTCACACGGAGCCAGACTGTCATTGGCATTTCTTCTCCGTGGTTTTCCAACTCAACTTCAATTCTCAAAACAAACCAACAAGGGCAAAAGGTGAAATGCAAAGCTGCCTGCCAAACATAGTAGGGACAAGGGGGGCCCTTTCAAACGAGAAGGTGGAGGAGGACGGGGAAGGGACAGAAGACAAGCACCCCCGAGAACACACGCACTTTAAAACATCTTATACACGTCACAAAGGTGAGCAACAAGATGAGTTAAAGCTTTCGTGGCACCAGAAGTTTCAGCCCGTGTTGCCAACCATCACTTGCCCCAGCGTCTCTGCGTTACAAAAGCACGTGCGATACGTGAGCATCGACAGAACGACGCCGGGCACGGGGCAGCAGAGTGCAGCTGGCACAGAAAAGGGGCCCTAAAGGAGTTAAGATGCTGAAAGGAAGCGAAGAAGAGACGGGGTCAGGACTGGGGCACTTCTCTTTATCCACCATTAATACTGGTTCTAGCAGTGGAGTGAGTGTCCACGCAAGGAGCTCGCAAAAAGAATCAAACGCTGCCGTTTGACACTCTCAGTACCACCTCACAGTACTTGGCTGTAGTTAGATACAGTTATTTCTGGAGGCGTGTGTGTTTTTATTGCCGTGAAATACACTGGGTGCACAGGGCTGTAGCTACACCTCTAAAGCTACAGGCTGAAATCTTGACTGTGACTTCACGTGAGCTGTTCCCCCTCACGACTCCTCAGACTTCAGAACGGACACTCTCATTACTGATGTCACTCAGGACCAGGACCAGACCCAGACCGTTCTCTTGAGGGACAGAACAACCTCCCTCAGCTCCGTTTGCATTGCACAGTGAAATCTGAGACACAGAACGGTCCCTACTCTTCACAGTTCTCTTGGAAGAAAATACTTGCAGCCTCATTTACCTCATCCTCATCTGCATTTTCCTCATCAGACTCCAGGGGCAGTCTTCTCTTCTTTCTGAGACGTTTGACAGGTCTGTCAGCCTCAGTCACCTGACAGCCACTGCTGGTATTAAGATTTCTACTATTTCCCCTGTTTCTGCAATCATCTGGAAAGTCTCTGGTATCACTAAACATCCAAAATTGAAAACAAAATCAAATTAAAAGTGCAACAATACTCTTGCGGTATGCCCGGTGTCTCTGTACCTCTTTGGAAGGCTGAGGATGCCTGGGCTGAGAACCTGAAGCGAACGGTGTCTGCAGGGTGTGCCAAGATACGCATCTTTTCAAAGCACTCCAAAGCACCAGCACAGCTCTCGCCACCAGAGCAGCTTGACAGGGTTTTTAATTTTGCCTTTTTACAGCTCTACAGGAAGCTAAGATACTGTCCTTATCTGATGGATGGGGAACTGCAGCATTTCCTCGGGCTGGGAAGAGGAATGAGGCCGGGGCTCTCGAGAGGGGACTTCCTCTGTCAGCCGTGGGAGCCCCAGGGGTGACAGGAAGCAGCCAGGCCACGCTAACACTTGCTCTGAGGATTTCAGTTTTCCCTTTTTTTCAGTGTTTTTTAGACACTGAACAGGAAGAATCTGGGATTTCTTTACCTGTCCCTGCGCTGCTGGGAGCCCGTCTGAGTACCAAACTTTCCATTCTCAAAGCAATCCATTTGCTCGGGGGTTTGGAGAGGGTACCAGAGCACGTCTTCTCCAGGCCCTGCAGAAGGAAAGAAAAAGACAATTACTAAATGAAAATGTTAAAACACCTCTCGTGCAATTAGTTCTGTCCAAGTCCTTTATAAACTCCCGTTAAGTGACTCCCAGTATCCCATTGTGAGGGAAGTCATTATGATCTGTGCACTGGCACGTGGAAAGATTGGACCACCTCATCAAAGAAAAAAACCCTTTTCCCTGTAATGCTTTAATTTTGGAGAAACCTTGCCCCCTGTCAAAGTGATAAAGGAGGACAGAATCTCAAGGCTATAACCAGGACACAGTTACAAATCTTCTTCTATTTCTTTATTCCTAGTAACCCTCTAAACTGAAAGAGAAATGTCAAACAAGTCCATCTTGTTTGGAGACTTTTAATGTAGTTGGTTAAGTTTCAAGATATTTACATGTATTTCTATATATAAATAGATATTTATCTATACA
>WTSP01011109.1:0-12933 GCA_025331215.1 Actenoides lindsayi
CCATCCCTGAAGGCATTTAAATGACATGTGGACCTGGTGCTCAGGGACATGGTTTAGTGGTGAGCTTGCAGTGTTGGTTTGAAGGTTGGACTAGATGATCTTGAAGGTCTCTTCCAACAAAAGACATTCTGTGATTCTGGGAGTGAGGCTATATTCTTCCCAATTTAATGAGCCTCTTTTCAGCAGTTTACAGGCTGCTTTACAGTACTGCCACTGCGTTACGTTCCTGCTAGGTACACTTCCATCACATCAGTTTCTCATGGCCTCCCATTGCACACCCGCTGGGTTTCTGGGATGCTGATAGCATGGATGTTACCACTGCAGGAGACAACAGCAGGAGAGGGAAAATAGTAGAGAGGAAAAACAAAGGCTGGGGAAAGGAACATAAGTCAGGGTAAAGAAGGTCAAGTTTTTCAAGAAAGAAGAGGTAGGTGACTGAGAAGGAAAAAAAGAGTTATAAGGAACTAAAGGCTTGCAGTTGCAAAGAAATCTGAAAATGCAGCCAGTCCTTTGTACAGCAGAATACACATTCAGGAAGTTGCAGTTGCAGAAGCATTTAGTGGTTTGGGAAGATTTCTAGTAGCTTGTGTGTGTTCAGTACAAGCTGGAAGTCTTGGTGGTTGTGTAGCGGGCTCATTGGTTCATATTGTAGTATCTTCATCATCAGGGGTTGGAGAACATCTGGTGTTACAGTTAGGGTTAAGCTTCTAAGTAAGTCTCCTTTTAAAGGAAGATAGCTCACAGACACCAAAACTGTTTTGCATGCCAAATCAACACAGAGTAAGTGAGGGTAATCAGGGAGTTCACTTCAAAACAGTACTAGAGCTTTGAACCAAAACATTTAAGCAGAGACAGCCTTAGGCATTTAATTCATGTCTAAACATTAGTGAACTTCTGAAAACAAATGTCTATGTTCTCTGCAAAGGTAGAGTAGAGACACTAATGCTTTTCAAGACTTACTGGAGGAGATAATATCCTTTTATGTATCTGTGCCTGAGTTGGATGGTGTGGATCCTTCTGACAGGTACCAGGGAAGATAGTAATAATGATTCAGTGGCTGGTTGAAATGTGGGCAGATCATCAGATGGGTGGAGAAAAAGCAGCTCTTCTCTTCACTCACAATACTCACACTCAGCTATGGTATTAGCAACCACATTCACAAGCTGCTTTCCACCCAAGTAGGTCACTACTTGAGCAGCAGTCATTGCCTTTGGGCCCAATACTGCAGTTAGCACTGGCACATACAGCAGGCACCAGAGAGTAAGAGAGTGCAACACACTGTCAAACATACCACACCTTCAGATGTTGCTCTGATCTCCATGATCAGCCAGCGCTTTCCCTGGCTATGCCTATGCTATTCATCAGTCCTGGGTCCAAGTTTGTGCTCAAGCCCAGCACCATCTACTACCCATGCTGGTTTTGTGAATGCTGAACTCCAGATCTGCCTGGAGTGGTAAAAGCTTAAATACTTGCATTATACTATCTGCAGATCCAAGCTTTTCTTCATCTAGTCTAGACAGATTGACGTCAGCTGGATTGAAATAAAGTGGTCCATCCACCAGAAGACATCCTGAAACAAGTCTTCCTAAGCACAGTCCAGATGATTTATGTCTAAACTGCAGCTACCAAGATAAAAACAGAGTGGACATATAATATGGTTGAACCTCTTTAATATGTCCTCAAATCCACATTCCAGCTAGCCCTAAAATCATGGTTAGTGCATTAGATGGGACTTGTGTGCAAAAGAAGCCTAGAGCCAGCAATAGGATGTGCTTCAGGCTTTGCAAATATACAGGCTTTACAATGAAGTTTCCATAGGTATTCACAACTTTCATGGGAGTAATAGAAGAATGCTTTGCTATCAGAGGTCATCTTCACCTCCCCACAGGTCCAAGCACCTGGGGAATCCTGGTCTGAACTCAATGTAATCATTCGAAATCGTTCCTAGAGATACGCAAATTGCAGCTCCCTACATTGTTACCTGTGTCCTCTCCCCTTTCTATAGCCTTGCTCTCTATCAGCCTAGAAGGAAACCCTATAACGACGCCAACAAAATCTCTAATGTACATGCTTTTATACATGCAGCAACTCCTTTCTGCTCATGTAACTCCATTCTGGGAAGCTGTCTAACTTGCATCTTCATAGGCTGGGTTTGGCAGTTGCAGTTCTAACAGGAAACCCCTTTAAGTGGAAACAAGTTCTGATGTTATGGCTCCCATAGAGGCAAAAAGCTGCTTCCCTGCACGACTCTCTCATCTCCTGGGATGCCTGCTGCCCAGACAGATTCCAGACAGCTGTCTCCAGCCTGCTGCTCGTGTTCACAGGCAGGCTCTGGCTCCCTCCCAAGCCTTGTCTTCTCTGACCCATGACTGCCAACTCTTTGCGATTTTATTGCCAGGATCATGATACTTGATGTTTTTCTTACTGTCCTCATTCCTAGACTGAGAAAACTTATTTATCATTCAAAATTAAAATGAGATTCTGTTCTTCTTTGAGGCAAAGAAAATATTGAAAAGCATGAAATTTGGTGAGTCACTAAAGTTTCAGGCATATATATATATCATTTTTTCATCTTTTTTTTTTTTAAAGCAAATCTTGTGATGGCAAAAAGTTAATAAAATGATTTACACATTAATTAGCAACACTGCTGACAAGAAATATTATTTCCCTGTCTAGTGCTTCTGATTCTATGCACCATTCCAGCAAGGCAAGATGGAGAGCTGCAATTCTGAAATGGTGGTAGTCTACACTCTGTGTCCAAGAGAAAACCCATGCAACATCAGAGGGCAACAAGTTTCCAGACTTGGGTTTCACGGAGGAGTGCATTGAGAGAGGGGAGGATGCTATGCATCAGCAGCAGGGACACGGTGATCCTAGTATCCTACCATACATGTAAGGGTTGTGCCTAACACAAGGACCCTCTTGCCCAGACAATGCCCAGCTGATCAGCTTGTCTGCTTAATGATTCCTTTAGCTAGGTTCATAAAGGAATCTGCCTGGTGAGACACTGGAACAGGCTGCCCAGGGAAGTGGGGGAGTCACTATCCCTGAAGGAGTTCAAAAAATGGGTAGCCATGGCACTTCAGGACATGGTTTAGTGGTCATGATAATGCTAAGAAGATGGTTGGACTTGATGATCTTGGAGGACTTTTCCAACCTAATGACTCTGTGATTCTGTACCTACAATACCCTGGACTAGGCAGTACTGGCAAGAAAACCATGGAGAAAATGACTAAAAATAAATAAATGCCCAGTGCTCATTGATATATTGTTCTGCTTTTATAAACACTGAAGTTACTCAGATAGTGAAACAAAGTCTAAGCAGCTTCCACCTCTGTTATCTTTTCTACTTTTGCCAAAAACTGAGATTTCCAAATACTTAGTTTAACAAAAGACTTTTTGCAAAAATAAAAGATGTTTTGATAAAAATGACAACAAAATAAATCATGGAAAACCAACTGTCTGCTTTGTGCTTTCCTTTTCTTTTAAACAGGACATTTTTCATGAAGTAAACTTATTTTTCAAGATCATTTAGGCAAACCTCCAAAATCCTTGAGGTTTAGTTTCATTCAAATTGTTCCAAGTAGGATGTGATCATTGTGATTATGCCCTTTTTTTTTTTTTAATAGGAAGGGGATTCTTACATACTCTGGAAATATGGAAGAAGCAGCTGGACATGAGGAAACTGACAAAAAAATGTTAAGCTGATTCAGAAGAATACAAACATCAGAGGACTACTAAAGACACCTCGTCTGGTGGAAAGATTGATGAAACGGATTCCATTAGATACTGGACGACGAGGTGAAACTTATGTGCAGATGAAAGTCATTTATGCACAGTTGTTACAGAAAGGGTCATTATTTATTGCTAATAAATGAGCACATTTGATGGATCTAATCAGTATTCAAATACTTAATGTGTTTTAAGAGCAGCTAGGGTATACTCTCTGTGGCACAACTCATTGCACTCAGGAATTTTGTCAAACCACATGAAGCTGCAGTGAAAGGCTGGAATATGACACAAGAGCAGTAAAGTAGATGGAATAATTTCAGAAAATAAAAATTGACAAAAATTTCCTCCACTTTCTCCTCTAACTTTTCCCACTTGTCCAGAAGTAAGTATTGGGATGTTTCTGTTCAGCAGCATTAATTTAACCATCCAAGATGAGAGGACAAAGAGCTCCAAATGACACTATGGTCACAATGTACAAATTTTACAATATCAAAGATTGAGTCCTTATTTTTTCATTGTGGATTTCAACCCAGGACATTTTCCTCCCATTCTTGTTTCTGATCAATTCTATTTCTATTTCTTGTCTTTTTAAGAAGAGTATTTACAATGTCTTTAAAGGACCCCTTTTCAAGACATCTTTCATCTGTGCTTAATTATGGAGGCTGCTGTTGACCAGGCTAACCTCTGTAAGTCCCTTCCAACCTGAATTATTCTATGTCCCACCCTCACAACTTCCTGAGCAATGGATGCATCTTTGGGATGAAAAATAGTGGGGGTAACACTTAAAAGATTTAAACTTTGAGTTCTTTAAAAGGTCTATGGATGAAAAGAAAAGCTGTCTATTCTTCAGTATAAGGCAATGTACAAAGTACTGAGAATTTATACGAAAAAATCACACCTGACATTTACAGCCACATCAAAGCCCACTCAGAATCATCTCTGCACTATTTCTGTGACTTCGCAGGAAGTGATGCTCTGTGTTTCTTCCTGGAAAAAGTGCTTAAGTGGAAGGCATGTTGTGCCTGAGCTATTCCTACTGAAGGCCACTCAATAGCAGCAGAAAAAGCACTTCCGTCTTCCAGCTAAGACAAAAGACTGGGTTTAAGATTTTCTGTCTCTGGTTGCTTCCTCTAGCAAACTATGACTAGAGGAGTAAAAGAAAAATCAGATGGCCATTCTTTTGGAAAAGTTAAAATTTCCCTCACAATCTCCCAAGACTGCAGGTGCTAAATGAAGATTATGCCACCACTTTTTATGTTAGTGGATTAGATAATCACAGAATCATATGGTCAGAAAAGACCACTGCATCCAACTGTCAACAAATCAAAACAAAACAAAACCAATCAAACAAACAAACAAACCAAAACAAAAAACCACACACAAAAAAACAACTGACCATCCTACTAGAACATGTCCTGAAATGCCTCATCTACATGTTTTTTGAATACCTCCAGGAGTGGTGACTCCTCCATCTCCCTGGGCAGACCATTCCAGCACCTGACTACTCTTTCAGTAAAGAAATTCTTCCTAATACCAAATCTAAACCTCCCCTGGTGCAACTCCAGGCCACTCCCTCTAGTCCTGTCGTTTCTTACTTGAGAGAAGAGGCCTCACCCACCTCATGACAACCTCCTTTCACGTAGCTGTAGAGAGCAGTACGGTCTCCCCCGTCAGCCTCCTCTTCTCCAAACTAAACAATACCAATTCCCTCAGCCTCTCCTCAGAGGAGTTGTTCTCCAGACCCTTCACCAGCTTGGTTGCCTTCTTCTGAACTCTCTCCAGCAACTCAAGTTATCTTTCTTGTGGTGAAGGGCCCAGAACTGAACACAGTACTCGAGGTGTGGCCTCACCGGTGCCGAGTCCAGTGGCACAATCACCTCCCTTCTCCTGCTGGCCATGCTATTTCTGATACAGGCCAGGATGATTTGGGCCTTATTGGCCACCTGGGCACACTGCTGGCTCATGTTCAGTGGGGTGTTGACCAGCACCTCCAAGTCCTTTTCCACCAGGCAGCTTTCCAGCCACTCAGCCCCAAGCCTGTAGCATTGCCTGGGGTTATTGTGACTGAAATGCAGGAGCCAGCACTTGGCCTTGTTAAACCTCATACTATTGGCCTCAGCCCATCAATTCAACCTGTCCAGACCACTCTGCAGAGCCTTCCTACCCTTGAGTAGATCAACACTTCCACCCAATTTGGTGTCATCTGCACACTGGCTGAGGAAACATTCAATCCCCCCATCCAGATTGTTGATAGAAGATACTGAACAAGACCGGCCCCAAAACTGAGCTCCTGGGAGCACCACTGGTGACCGACTGCCAATTGGATTTAACTCTGTTCACCACAACTCTCTGGGCCCAGCCATCCAGCCAGTTTTTAACCCAGCAAAAAGCACACCTGTCTATGTCACGAGCCACCAGCTTCTCTAGCAGAATGCTGTGGGAGACAGCGTCAAAGGCTTTACTAAAGTCCAGGCAGACAATGTCCACAACCTTTCCCTTGTCCACTAGGTGGGTCACCTGGTCACAGAATGAGATCAGGTTGGTCAAACAGGACCTGCCTTTCCTGAACCCATGCTGCCTGGGCCTGATCCCCTGGCTGTACTGCACTTGCCATATGAGCTCACTGAAGATGTACCTCTCCCTAATTTTTCTGGATACTGAGGTTAGGCTGACAGGCCTGTAAATCCCCAAATCGTCCTTCCAGCCCTTCTTGTAGATGGGCATCACACTGGCAAGTCTCTAGTCATCTGGGACCTCCCTTGTTAGCCAAGACTGTTGATAAATGATGGAGAGAGGCTTGGTGAGCTCCTGTGCCAGCTCCCTCAATACTCTAGGGTGGATACCATCTGGCCCCATGAAGTTGTGAGTGTCCAGGTGCCATAGCAGACTATTAACTGCTCACTCCTGGATTATGGGGAGGTTGTTCCACTCTCTGTCCTTATCTTCCAGCTCAGGAGGCTGAATACCCTTGTGGGTAGCTGGTGTGACTAATAAAGACAGAGGCAAAGGTAGCATTAAGTATGTCAGTCTTTAAGGCCTAAGTCCACAGAAATCTTACTGGAAAGTGGTTTGTGGGCGGGATAACTATTAGGAAGTACACAGGGCATTCCAGAAAATACTTGTGTGGCCTTGAGACAGTTTTGCTGTTACTGGAGAGCATGGAAACACAGGGCAGTTTCAGAATAATGTTGGATACAATGGCATTGGACAAATGAAAACTAGAAAAAAAGTCTTTTTAAGAGATCTGCCTTGGGATATGTGTGTGTATATAACAAACACTAATTACAAGCTTTCATAAATTATTATATATACCATCTGTAAGATTTAGTCTTTGCTATACTTAATTACACTTTGTATAATTAGGAAATGATTGATATTTTGAACCTTTACATTGGAGCTTGGCTAAAGTGAAAGATAAGCACAGCTCAACCCATGCCCTCACCCACTCTTTCTGCTCTGTTTCAAGAAAACTTGCATTGGTGGTAACAACCTGTGCCAGTAACCCCCAGTAATTGCACAGAGATCTATTCTTAGAGAGGATGAAATGTGTTTTGCCAGCTTCCTACAGAACCTGACACTGCCCAGAAGTACATGCACAGTATCGCCCAGTGATGTTACAGTGCCACGGGACAAGTCCAGTTAAAAATTATTTTAACAAACCTGGGATGTACAAAGTGGGTGGTTGTTACTGCAACCAGTCAACTGGAGAGGAAAAAGCCTACAATAACACAGCATCTTCATTTTAGAATTTCAATGTATGGACTCAGGGGGAGATGGAAAGAAACTTTCAATTTCAAAAAATCTTTGAAAAGGCATCTTGGATCACTCGGACTCAATTACAAGGAATCATCACACCAGGTTCTTTCAGTCTGTTTTCTTACCTCTCATCCAGGAAATACCATCCATTTGGAAACATCATCTGGTATTCTGAGTAAGGTCCACTGCTGCCCAAGTGTAAAGTTAGAATAACACTTACTACAAGCACGTATACTTGTGAACATGTCCTCTCCATCTTCAGAGATCATCCTACAGCATGTTGCCCATGCCAGATCAACTTAAGCTGATAAATAGGCTGCTCTGATGCACAAGCATTTAGAGATGGCTGAAGGCAGAGTAAAGAAAGACAGAGTGAAGACTCTTTGAGGAGGTGGAAAGCAGCAGCCAGCTACACACAAGACATGCGAAGAAAAAAAAAAAAGTGAAAAACTGTCTTTCAGAACAAGAATTTCACCTCCCATCTCCTCAAAACCAGCCTAGAAAAACAGGGTGGGTACAGATAGTCTGCGTTCCTGAAGTAGCAATAGGAAGAAAACCCCAGAATGATCAGAGCAATTCAAGGGATAGGGCTTTAGTGTTGGCCGTGTTTTGATACTCTCAAATAATGAGGTTGAAAGAGAACAGCAATGAAAGCTTTCTTAAAGGCCAGTGGAGACTACAGGGAACCACACGCTACTCTCTTTGGCTGGCTATCTCACACACCTGTTTTGACTAAAACTGAAGTGCATGAAGGCTCGCTTCTTCCACCACCTGTAACGTCAAGTCCTACTTCACAGTTTCCTGAGGACTTTCACAGTAAATAAATGGATAAATGAGACTCTTTATTCTTGGTATCAACCCTGGAAAATATTTTCAGGTATTTTCACATAACAGAATGGCAGCAACAACAGAAGAACTAAAGTAATTTTTTGGTAATTCTATAAAGATATTTAGGCAATAATGTGGAAGAAATAAGCTTTACGTTTGCAGTTTGGAAAAACTACTTTGCCCTGATTAAGGATAAGAAGTGTTCAAAAATTCTCCCACATAGTCCTACTACCACACATACTGGATGCCTAATGATAGTTTGGGAATAAACCATTGCCAGCAGCACAAGTTTGGAATCACTGCCTGAGCAGATCCTCTACCACAAAATACTCTGGAAGGGGTCCACCTTAGCCTTTCCTCGGTTAAAGCATTTATGCCCTCCTAAAATAATACCAGATTAAGAACCAAGGTGTTCCCTAAAAACACTGGTATTTGGGATTTTTGTCTAGCTTAATGAGTATTTATTATATGGAATGAAATCGTTTGAGCTGTTGCAACACAATCCTCAAGACAAAAAATTTCAAAGGTCCTCCTCCAAGAGTGACAGAGAGGGCACTGGAATTTGGGTCTCTAGAAGTCCAGGTTTTCTGACCTATTATCTTACTTGATACAAGGGCTTGTAGGGATAGAACAAGTGATAATGGCTTTAAACTGGAAGAAGGTAGATTCTGCTCCCAGATTTCCTGTATTTATAAACACAAGCAAACCCAGAGCATTTCAAATCAAACAAAACATTTCCTTCAACCCCAAATCAGTGTTTTTGACTCACACACAAATCAGAAAATTTGTTTCAGTCCATTGGGCCAAGAGGAAATACACATGCTTTCAGTACTACTGGTTTCATGTGCATGCAAACCTTGGACTCAAACAACAGCATTGATCCATCATAAATTAGCATAAACCAACTGTTTCAAATAGCATGAAGAGCCCAGAACTCTGCCATGCTGAAGGTGCAGTAAGTGAAACATTGTTTGGGGTCAAAGCTGCAGTCTACAAATTGGATTCACTCTGCCCTTTGCTTCTGATAGGCAAGGCTATATAGATACACACAACATCCTCCACCCATTCAGAGCAAGCTCCAAGTACCACAAGTCTTGCCTTCAACAAAGATATACAATGATGCTCTGCATGAGGTCTGGGCATAGCAAATTTGTTGTTTTCAGGACAGCAACAGATGTTTTCAAGGAACAGTTGTACATTTCAACCTTTGTGATGTGAAAACTTCTATGCAACATTAGAGTACAGGAAAACTTTTGCAAGGCACTGCTTTCTCCTTTTATGAGCTTCAGCTGTGAACAATGTATTTGTAAAATGACTCATAGGAAGACACTGCTTCTTGAAGGTAAAGCCTACACTAGACACCATGTTAGATACAATGGTTGTCTCAACTCTTCTTGATGTCTGGGGCCATCATGCAACTCTTCCTGGCACTCTTTTTGGTACCGGGGCATTCCAATGTTCAATAACCTTCAACAGACTGGGTAAAAGTTCAGTACTGGTAAATGAGATAACGTAACATCCAGTATACCAAGTAACTGTATGAAAAGAGCTCCTATGGGAGGGAACCAACTACTGTGAGGGAAGTTCAGCAATAGAGGCTACCACAAGATTCCTGTTTGGTACAAAACCATCTGGGATGACTGAACTAGATTGGGCATTGTATACTGGATTTATTTTGGGCCTGCATTTTGTCAGTTTCAGAAGCAGACCCGTATGACAATGCTGAAACCACGGAGTTAAATCAGGCAAATCACACCGCTCACACTGTTCAGTATGTGCGTAGGAACACGCACACAGAGTCAGACCAGAAGTCCATCTAATCCACTACGCTTTCTCCAACATCACACATCTAAGTAAAGTACAGTAACGTTAGCAGCCCTTTGCGTAAAATAAAACCTAAACCTTCTATGCTTAAAATTATCTAACTCAGTATTGCAGAAGTTTCGCACACCCTTTTCCAAACTTCCTTAGCTCTGGTCTACAGCTAGAATGTCAAGCAAAAGCCAAGTCGTATCAACCTGCCCAAACCTAAAATTGAATCGCTTTGATTGATTAGCTTCCTCACAGAAGCACAGAGAGGTAGGTAGGTAGAGCTGCAGCTTTGAGAAAGAAAAAGACGGGGAAAGCTGGACCACAGATAATTCTGTCCCGGATTGCCACAAACTGCAATGAATACGATCATGAAATTAACTGTCTTAGCTCTCCTGTGAACTGTCAGCTTTTGCACCCTGTCCTGTACTCAGATCCTTTGCTGAGCTATTTCAGCATGTTAATTTGCCAGAAAACTTGACTAAAGACTTCCCCCCCTTAACTGACTTCACAGACTGAAATAGCTCAGTTAAGAATCTGTAAATGCAGCTGTCAGAAGAGTTTAGACTACAGCAAAACCTCAATTCAACTTGCTAACAGCGTATCAGCAAAGCACACAATACCCCCATAAAGCTGCCACTTCAAACCAAGAAGTCAAAGCACATCCAAGAGAAAAATAAGCAAGCCTTTCGCATACAGTCCCCACGACAGGAGTCACTCAACAGGGTTCAAATCACTTCACTATATATTGTACCTGCAATGAACATTTCAGGATAAGCCTCCAAACAAGGCAGCATAAATTTAATATACACTGCCTCACGTATTATACCTCCGACAGCCTTAGCTCTGCCCTTGAATTTTGATCTAGAACGTCCTGCACCTGATTATGAGTTAGCAAAGAATCGGCACAAGACAACTTTATCACCCTTCTACACAGATCTTTCAAAAGGATATTAAAAAAGCAACTCAAATCTAACAGCAGGAGCACTGAAGATGCTTCCATAATGATACTTGTGGCTTCTGTTTCTGAACTGGAATGTCAAAACTGAAATACACGGAGCCCCGGCATTTGGTCACACTGCAGCTTGTCTTACTGGGTTTTAAATCAATACAATTTCACCTTTTACATTTAAGCAGGTATTTTAGGGAGGAAAACAGAATACCAAGACGCACCCTGGAACTTCC
Organism: Actenoides lindsayi; assembly: GCA_025331215.1. NCBI lineage: Eukaryota > Metazoa > Chordata > Aves > Coraciiformes > Alcedinidae > Actenoides > Actenoides lindsayi. The sequence continues at coordinate 11,311 of WTSP01011109.1, forward strand.
ATTTCCCAATTCACTTCTAAAATGTGACGTGGCACTACTGCAGCAATCAGCAGGCAGTCTAACGTTATGCAAACATTTTCAGAAGCCCGGTGAATATAGAATAGATTGTTACTTTGGAAGAATAAGAACTTTGCAGCTTTGCTAAGTAAGAACTACAAAATATAAGCAAGTTTTAGAAGAAGCTGGATGCTTTAGGTTACTGTTACCAAGTTTTTACAAGCATCCGAGCTGTTTTATTGCCTCTGTCGAGAGCAGACAACAAGGAGTCAACAGCCATCAAAAAAAAAAAGTTTTAAGTCACAAACCCATCCTATAAACAAGTTGTGAAGTTATTCATTCCACTGCAGAAATTGCTAAGTTGGTCTTACTTGCTGGGATACTAGGGACACAAACTGTCTATTACCAAGCATTTCTTATTCCTCTCCCAGGCATAAAAAAAAACCCCAACAAATTAAAAAATTCACATCCTCACACACCAACGGCAAGGCATAAAAGGAAGCCCTTAATAAATCAGGTTAAAGAGCCTGCCTATCTCACAGAATGACAACACAGTATCTTTCAGTCAAAATAATCAAGCTACATCATGAATTTCTCATCAGTCTACTGTGAAACCCAGGAGAGGTTTACAAAAATAATTATAAGGAAGTAATTATGGTAAATATGATTTTCCATCATTAATCATCTCAAAACTCCAGGATGACAACTGGCACTATTTTGTTATGAAGCGATCAGATATCAAGTCTTGCTCTTTTTACATAGAGAGGCACTTGAGTGCGATATCTGTATCATGTGAGCTAGTGACTCTGGCTGTCATTGCCAACACTTTAATCATAGCTCACCTTCAGATAACTATACATTGCTTTGATGACCAGTTACATTCTTCATTAGCTAAGCTTTTTTATGTTAAGCGCCTCGATGATGTGCTTCACGGAGGAACTGGTCCCTGTGCAGTTTCATTGAACTGAAACACCATTTATTCTTTGACTTTTATTAAGTTCACTTAGGTTGACCAAATGAGCTTCCCTAAAGTAAACAGGGTTATAAAATATCAGGATGATTCTATCTTTAGGTGCTCAATAGAAACAAATACTTAGTTCAACTAGAAAACTTTAAAAATTACTTTAGATACAAAAGTGTAACAATTATACTGCGCGATACATCTTTATATATCACTAAGCCCATGAAATTAAAAAAAAAAAAAGTTTTTTGCACCATCAAGAACAGCCACAAGTCCTGAACCTCCATTCTTTATGCATCCTTGGTCAGAGTAAACTGAAACTTGGAAATGCTTGGGATTCAAAATACCCTGAGCACATACTAGTGCAACACCACAAAGCATACATAATCCATCGGAAAAAGGGGGGGAAAGGGGAATAGCAAGAATCAGATGGTGCTTTATTATACAAGCATGAAAAGTAAGTTCCTTTGGAAAATAACTTCTTGGGTGGACTTCTGGACCAGTGAGGTAGCCCAATGGGAGAGACAAAAGTGGAAGTGGAACTTGGTCCCCACGCGTGATACCTGCCTGACGGTCCCTCGCAACCCCCGTGCCCCGGCGGGGACGGGACGCGCCGCAGCCCAGCCCGGGCAAGGCCGGGACCCCGGCGGCCCGGCAGGCCGACC
>WTSP01011110.1:0-15449 GCA_025331215.1 Actenoides lindsayi
AGGTGGTGGAAGCCCCATCCTTGGAAGTTTTTAAGACCAGGCTGGATGGGGCTCTGAGCAATCTGCTCTAGTGGGAGGTGCCCCCCCCCATGGCAGGGGGGTTGGAACTAGATGATCTTTAAGGTCCCTTCCAACCCTGACAATTCTATGATTCTATGATTTATAGTTCCACATATGGAGAAAAATGACAACTTAAAATGGGCATCAAACCAAGGTTTTTACAAAATCAGTCAGGCTACATTTTAAAAAAATTGCCTCGTTTTTTCCTTACCTTCATAATGTCTTTGAATCGTGGACATTTCTTGACAGCTTCTTAAGGTATGTGATATAATTTCAGACAATTAGAGAGCTGGTCAAAGGGAAAAAAGATTTATTTTATGATGATTTTTCGAAGGTTATACATCTATTTTTGTTCCATATTGGGACAAAGTCACAACCTTATAATTCTGTTATGTGAAAATGTTTGAATGAAAATGTCAGTTTTCAAATTGAGAAAGGAAGTGTTTTGATTCCTTTTTGTCTTCCTTGTTTTCCTTCTGAAATTGGCATGGACCCTCTTTAAAATGTCACTGAAATGAATGCTTCTCTGCAAAACATTTCAGACTTACCAAAAAATAGTCTGACCTACTTTAATCTCCATCGCTATTTCTCTGTTCAAAAATGCTGCTAAAGAAAAAGATCATTTTGTAATCACTGTTTACATGTTCTGATTTGTGTCTAGTTTCTTTCTCTCACTCTTTCCAGAATTGTGCCTGAAGTTTCAAAACCCGAGTCCTCCACGCTTTGGGAGTAACACAAACACACAATGAAATCACAGTCCGATTGCAGTAAGTGGTAAATCCATGCTTCATTGGATCAGAAACTTCAGCAGTAATGGTATCCCAAAGGGTATTAAATCTTTGGTCCATTACTTGCATTTGATTGATGTTGTCCTGAACTCATCCTGCAGGTTATTTTACCTTACCTTCTCTTGTAACATAGCAGCTCAGTGAGACCTTGTTTCTTTCTTAGTAATGAACTACTTCCTGGTGTGCCAAGATGAAACTCCTTGCTTTCAGACAAACTACCTGGGGGATAAACCTCTACATAAAAGTTAAAGTTTTGATTTATCCATCCTTGCAGTATCATTACTGGAAGAGGGACTTTTTCAGGCACTCTGCTTATAAGGCTGAGATGGAAAGAAGTGAGCAAGACAGGAGCCTTCAGTAACAAATAAGCAAACTCAGGCTTTGGAGCAATTCGGTTGCACAAAAAAAGCAAGGAAAGAATAATACCCATATACCAGCTCTACCTTTCACATCTGGTTTTGTCTGTCCTTTCTAGTTCCACTGACTGCAGAAAGCACTCCTCTGAGTATTCAGAGGTGATACTCAATTGTTTCAAGCTGAAGTTATGGGAAATAATTTGATTTTATGTTTTAATTATGAAGAGATAAAATTTTAAAGCTTTTTCTGTTGCTTATGTATTTCTGCTTGGTCTTTATCTTCCTACCTTGAAAATAAACAGATGAAATTGCTACTCTGGCTAAATGTGCACGTGACATATTTTTATGTGTCTGTAATACTCTAAAGATACATAGAAAAGTACCCAAGGTTGGGAAAATTCTTCTAGCTAGACTATTTTCAGTAGGCTTCACTTTTTCCTCAGAAGACCATTGGGACACAGAACATTTTGCATAGGTTCACATTTAGCTCCATCTGAAAGCACTGGTTTTATTGAAGGATTGGCATTGTCTTTCTGATAATTTCTTAACTCTGTTGCTCTTCACCTGCATGCTCTGGCCCTCCATTGGCAGTACTGAAAATTAGTCAGCCTCTTTTTCCTAGTATCTAGCTCAAAATACTCAGAGAAACTAATGCTTAATTTAAAAAAAAAATAAGTTTGGTGGTTAAATTCTTTTAATGTGCAAGGAATCATCTTTGTAAAGTCAAAATCAGAAAGAGAAGCAGGTTGCCATATGCATGGTGATGGTAGATGTTGTCGTGCCACTGACTGGCACATACAGTACATTTTAATCAGATTACCCACTTTGCAACACTCAGAGAAAAGAGGGCAGTGTCTGAAAACCCGGGATGCCCATCCAGTAGCACCACAGTTCATAAAGTGTGCCCACCCTGCAGTGATGGGTAGTTGAACGTTATGCTGAGGCTGCGTGACTTGCTTTTCATTATAAGCAGCAGAGGGTAGTTTAGTAGTTTACAGCTATGTCAGATTTGCTTATGACACAGACAAAAACCTACAGACTGCAAAGTAGACATACCCCTAGTGGGATTTTGGTCAGAAAGGTGGGGAAAATGTGTGAGGAACTGCAGTCCTAATGTCTACACAATACAGGTTAATAAACGATAGGTTAACACCTGTCCTACGCAAGTTGTTAGTGCCTATACCTTTACTAACTTTTCTGTGGGCAGTAAATTGTGAAGCCCTGATTCTGTTTTCATTTGGTCCTTACTGGGGCCTTTAAAGCTTTGCTTAACTCTAAGGATGGGGTAAGGGAGTCTCAGCTCTCCCTGTGCCAGCCAGGCACTTCTTTTTCTCTCCATCAAAACCTCAGCTTATTAGGCAGGTCTTTCTTGCAGCACTGTCTGAATGTACAAATTTGCTCACAATCACAGTTGGAGTGGCTTATAGTGGAGACAGGTCATACTGGGATCTTTCACTTTGGCACCAATTAAATTTTTCTGTGAAAGCAGAGGAGGAAATATGAGTTTGCGATTTAAAGTCAATAGAGGCTGTAGAGCACAGAGCAACTTGTCTTTTTGTATGCTGTTCTCTGTAGAAACAATATTGTTAAGAAGTCAAACTCCTGCCTAGCCCTAGGGCTTAGTTGCCTATCTATATTGTCAAATCTGTCCAACGAAGAGAAAATCAACTGCAAAAAAGGCCCAACAATATTTTGAAGAAAGTGCTGTTAGGGTAAGCTATGGTAAGTCTTTGTAATAATCAAACTGGAACCTCTTAGCATGTGATGTTTTAAAACAATAAAATGAGATGTACTTCAAAGGTTTTGTTAAGCCTTACTGCTTAAGGTAATTCAGAGAACTTACTGGACCTCAGTGAGCCTTGGCATAATGACCCTTGAAACCTCCAAATAATGTTAGTAATACAATGATACAGAAATACTAATGAACTGCTGGTGAACTTGTCTAAAAATTTGTCTATTCAGGACATATGATTTCTTAGGGGTCTCTGAAACTTTAATTATCTTTAATTATAAAACATGACATTGGAATCAGTATAGACTCAGAGCAGCTACCCTGTTAAAATTTTTACTCAGAGTTAATAGACACTGTAGCCTAATTTATAATTTCTCTTCCTTTCGCTCACAAGGATAGGTAGAATGTGCCTGTTTTGACTTTGGTTTTGCTTTAGTTTGAATACTTAGACTTATTCTAAACCTCAAGAAAAGATGAAAATTTAGTTGAAGCTCAAGATAAGAACCCCATCAATTCAGATTTAAAATAAAAGCTTAAGGTTTTTTGCATGGTTGAGAATTTGCAATATTGTCCTAGATCATGCTAGTTACCATTTTATTTTCTGAAGCTACATGGAAAGCTGGGTTTTTTTGAGATAGTTTTGCAACCAAATCGGTGACTAGTTTCAGATCAAGAGAGCGAATCTGAATATTTCTCAGAAATTGGCCTTGTTTGCTTTTTACTGTTAGCAAATGTTGCTTCAAGAGAAAGTACAGGCCGTGCCATACACAGTTGAGTGGCATTTTGGTTGGATTAGATTTTGGTTAGTTCAGACTTTTCCTGTCACGGAGTATGAATGTGAAGTGTGAGCTCACATGTGTGATATTTACACCACCTGAAGTTAGAATTAATGGCTATTTGCTCTAGAAGTAGTTCACAATGGAGAATTGACAGAACAATATATGACTCATTTCATCAATCACAGCTAACCGATACAGCTAAAACTATAAATATTGAGCACTTCATAGACTAGTTCATGATTTCATTTGGAGATAATCTCCCTCCTAGATAATTGTTTGGAAAATTGTGTTGTATAATTGTTTTGGATAATTGTCTGAGTAATGAACGTATTTACAGAAACTGTGGTCTTCACTTACTGTATAATGAACATCGAAGTTACCAATTAATATGGTAATCTATTGGTTTTGGTCAGTGAGTTGCTTATTTTAAATCGCAGTGAAGCAAAAGAGCACTAATTCTCTTTTTGAGCTAAACTGCTGTAACAAATTGGGTGTGCAAGCACTCACAGTTGAACTCCTGCTGCCCTGTTTTCTGTTTTCTTTACCTTTAATTTTCCATGGAGGAATTTAAGGCAAATGGGCAGTTGTTCTTTATGGTTAAATGGCAGTGTGATCTCTGCAGTAATGTCAGCTTTATAGAGGCATGTGCTCAGCAGAGGTCCAGACTTTGTGCTTCGTCTCTCCTTTGTGTGAGGATTTTGATTTTGCTGTAATTGTTTTGAAATTAGATTGTGCTGTGGAATGAGTCATCTCCACAGACCATGAGCATCTTTGCAGTTTCTTTTCTCAAATAATAGCTTCACTGTTTGCCTTTTTCAGCTTGTACTGATCATTGCTGTGTGGTGGCAAGAGGTAAAGTATCTGCGTGGTGCTGCTGCTAGTTACCCTAGAGGAGCAGAGGAGAAGGGAACGCTAGAAGCCCCTGTTCTGAGACAGGTCCCCCAAAGCTCTGTTTAGTCCAGTTCACTGGGTTAAAATTAAAGTCAGTGGAAGGTCAGCTGAGTAAAAATAAACATGGGAAAAACCCCATAGGATTGACTTTGACAACGCCTTCAGAGTTTAGTCTAAAATCTCTCTGCCGTGTATAAAAGTACACAAAAATGTGCAAGAAGTATGAAGGAAAGTACCTGTCCTGGTTTTGCACAGCTTAAAAGACATGGTATCTATCTAATTCTCTAATTTACTAGCAGTGGGGAGACTTACCTGCAGTGGTTCAGCTGAAGTAGATGCATTTTCTGGTGTTACAAAGCCCATTGATGCATGGTTTGCGTGGTCCACACTAGTCAACTCTATTTTGTTCATTTGAAATAAAAAAGCACTGCTCATCAGCCACCAAGAGTACAAACCAAATCACTTGTCCACAGGAATCTTTTCTGTGGCTCTTCAAGCTATGTGCTCATCCAGGGGACAGGTGGGCAGTGAGGACATGAATGTGAGAGAGGGAGATGCTCTCCTCTCGGTTTTGACTCATCAGCTGCAGGTGTAAGGCCAGCCATACTGGAATCATGTCTCCTTTTTCTCACCTTCATTTTTTTCTCCTCGCCTCCGTGCAGCACCAAATGGAAAACACTCCCCAGCTCTCTCAAGTTGCCTGGGGCTGACATCCCTTTGCTGTGCTTTGCCCTCCACCCACAGAAGCTCCCGGTGCTGCAACAGCTTATGGCTCAGGGAATTCTCCATCCTGGAGTGCAAGGAGCAGGATACATCCTGCCTTGGCTCAGGAGGATGGGAGATAGGAGCACCACCACTGCCTTCCCCCTCGCTCTGTGACAGGGTGGTATCTGCCTAGCACAAACATGACTGATGCTGAAAGAAGGTAGCACCCTATTGCTGCTGCCTCCTGCGTGAAACATGCAGTGCTGCTGTTTTGTGAACACAGTGCTGGGGTTTGTCACCTAGCAGTGTCACTGAGGTCCCCTGTTGCTGTGTGGCATAGTGGTACAGCACCTTGCACTGCAGAGTCACAACACAAGTTAGCTGGGTGTACCCATACCTAGAGATCTGGCATGTTTGGATGGTAACTGTTTTCTGGCTTCGTCTAAAAAAAAATAAAAGGCAATCTTATTGCGCTGTGTACTCTGAAGCATTAAATACAACCATTTTTTTCCAGTAGTATGGGTAAGTAAATTACTATTGCCACATATTTATTTACTGTTCTTTGTGCTCTCTGAACAGCTAAGTTTTTACAGAAGAAAAGGTTTTAACAGAGAAGGTAATCTGAGCACTGTGAGAAATAATTATATTCTTCTGCATTGCTGCTAAGCTAAGCAGGTTTGGTTCTTTTAAAGTGTCAATGTATTGAGGGTATTGATTCCCTCTTTTTGTAAGCATATATTTGTATGTGGGTATTGTTATACCTACCCAGCAGAAGTTTAGTTGCTAAACAAGGTAAAATCAACCTGTGAGTTCATGGAAGTTTAATACATTTACAATTTAATTCAGTTAATATGCACTCAGAGTCCCTTGTGCTTTCATGCCTGCTGGCATCATCCATTTCTAATAGCAGGGCAGTTGACTGAGCTGTTGATGAATGATGGGCACAGTGGGACATCTGAGGATTTATATATAAAAAACCCCACTCTAGTTGCTGGCTCAGTTCTTAACAGGGTTGTTACACATCTCAGAAACTGATTACAATTTTGAACCAATGGAAGCCTGTTAATGCTTGAGCCTCAGAAAGGACTTGAGGAAACACAACTACCAGAGAGGAAATCAAGAGGGTGAAGTACCAAAAAGCTTTCTAGTGCATGTTTCGGAGGAAAATGTGAGTATCCAGGGATGTGAAGGAGGAATGCTGAGAGGAGACATGTTCTGTGTTCTGTAATACCCGTTTAAAAATGTCCATCATTCACATAATGTAATTGTGGAACTACAGCTGACGTACACTACTCTCTATAATACTGCTTTGGACATCACTCCAAGTTACTGGAGCAAACATGGAAAATGATTGTACAGAAAGACTAGGGACCAGTGTTCTGCACTTTCTCCTGAAAGTGGAGGCCTCCCTGTTAGCAGCCTCACCTCCACATCCATGTATCTGATTTCTAAGAGAGCTTCAGGGCTCAACTGAGGAAGGAGGCCATGTGGACTTTTCCACAGCTGCTTCGTCTGAGACCTTGGAGATGATGTGATGTTGTGTGAGGTGGAGGCTAAACTAACTTGTTTGAATTCCAGCTCCATGTTGTGAATACAGAGGAATCCTCTGTATGGCTGTGTGTCCACTTGGTAGCTTCTTTCAGTGGGATCCAGTGCCTCTGAAAGCTCTACAGTGACCACTAAAAGCTAGTGGTTACTGAAAGAGCTGAGAGGCTTTGACAAAAGTGACTTTCTTCAAGTTCCAGAGAACTGGTACTGAATTCCCAAAAATGACAGCTCCCTTCTTCGTCTTCCCTTGAGGAAGACATGTCATGTGCTTGACCCTTCCCTTCCTTGCAAAAAGTACACAGAAAAATAATTGGATTGACAGAATGGTATTCCTTTCTTCCTGTGCTGATAGGATAATGTGAAACCCTCAGAAACATTGTGATAACATTCAGTAAAGCTAATTTAATAGTCATTGAATTCTTCAAAGTTCTCATTAGGATGCTAAAAGCAGGCATCTGTGTAATAGGAGTATGGTCAGCTTCACAGTGGAGCTCGGGGAACTGATGTTGAAGCTGCCTGTTCCTCATACAAACATGACTGCATTTATTTAGTGACTTAATGCAAATATATTTGAAGGGTTGCACTGGGGGAAGGAAGAAGGAGAGAGAAAAAAATGTTCACATTGTTTTCTTTGCCAGAAATCTAATGGTGTATGTTCAGCTGTATAGATTCTCAGTCATACACCAGGCCTGATCAAAAGGTATTGTACTCCCTCTAGCTTAAATTCAGCTGCTTTATGTTGTGCTGCTGGTATTGTTCCAGTTCATCATATGCTTAGATGACTCACAGTGCATGCATTGTGGTATTTAATATAATATGTTTTCTTCTTTCTAAATTATTCTGCAGTCTATGTTGAGAAGTACAATTCACAATTAACATGTCAGCACTATTAAATCCATCTTGAAATGTTTTGATGAAAACAGCAATCTGTTTTATTCTTTAGATTTCCCTAAACAAAGCAAATGTATAAATGGCTAATAGTGTATATTATATGATATTAACTGGTATCTTTCAAATACAATCGTATTTAAGACTTTGTCTTTCATAGGCCACTAGCAGTCAAAGAAACCAGTCTCACCTCCTACAACAGTATTGAATTATATCAGGTTTGATTTCCTTTTGGTTCATCCCCATCAATTCTGTCAAGTGTCAAGAAGTGGGGCCATATCTCTGTCTGGAGGTGCTTGATCATAACCTACATTGATTAGGAGACAGAGAACTAAGTGGGCTGACTGACATGGTGCTGGATTGTTTTTGTAAGTGAGGTACCCAGAGTTGTTGGCATGCCCATGTTAATTGTGAAGTCCTTCTGTGTTTGACATTAAGAGTGATGATCTCTAACAAAGCCTCGGGGGCAGAAGAAACTCCAGCTGCAAAAGCTGAAGGGAAAGCAAGTAGCACATGTAAACATTTTAAATGGTTGCAAACTGTGTTGAAAAAACAAGGCATGGCTCTGAAAAATGCTACAAATAGAAGGAACAGAGGAGGTGCATGGAATAGAAAAACAAAAGAAAAATGAAGCAGAGGGTCAGGTGAAGCAGTGAGCAAGAAAAGAGCAGTGACCTGATTGACCATTCCTTAGAAGCAACATGAAAGTCGGATGGAGGGGGCACTGAAGGGTCATCAAATTAGCACCACCTTGTGCAGTGATGTTAACACAGCAATATGTGTGAGCAGTAGCGCTGGCAGGGCTGTCTGGTGATCACACATCCTATACAGAAAGTCCCTCTCCTATCTAAGATTTACAGGGTAGGTGTGATGCCTTGTGGAAATTTTGGGCTAACCAAGCCCATGTAGATCTTTTGGTAGAATTTGCAAAGTATTAAATCATAGTGTATCTTTGTGCATCTGCTGAGCAAAAATCTGGGATATAACAGGCCGATTGCAGGCCGTTCAGATGAGCTGTGTCTGCCATCTGGACTGGGGTTTCCTTGCTCCAAGCCAAGATCCCTCTACCTATGATGTTTCTGATGGTTTCAATCAAACAGTGCTTAAAACTGTGCTTAAGAGTTTTTCTCACCCTCCAGAAAAATTCATTGTACTGGCTTAAGCAACACTGAAGACTTCTCAAAGCCCTTTGCTGCATTCTAAACTCTTAGTATTTCATCTGATTCACAGAGAATGTATTTTCTTTTGTGCCTCGCAAGCATTCTTCTCCAGATAAAACAATTGCAATCCTTTCAGTTTTTCTTCAGAGACCAAATCTCTTTGACTTTACTCAGTGTTTGTGCACACTAATCTAGAGCTAGAATTTATGCTTGCTGAACTGCATTTTTCTGGACCATTTCTCCCCTTTGTCTAGAACATCTTGCATTTTAACATCTCCCAGTGTTTGCCATCCTGAGCATCCTGTTGGCATCTAACAAAGCATGACCTCTGTTACAATGCTTGGGTTATCAATGTTGAATGTAGTACTGACCAGTGAGGAATCCTTCTTGGAATCTAACTGCTCTGAGACCTCTGAATCAGTGAACAAGTGAGCCAAAGCAAACCAAAGGGGAGAGAGAGAAGATTCACTTTTGATCCTAACTGAAGCAATAATGTACTTGCATGCAAATAAATTTGTAAGAAAGGGAAGGAGATAAGAAGTGGAAATTATTGTCTGAACAGTAGGATGTAGTTTTGCTTCCCAGTAGTTTTAGAAGCAAAAAGAGCTTGTGACTGCATCCTCTTGTCTTCATTTCCTTTGTTTTTGTCCTTTTATATATTCCATGTTTCCTATCAAGCATTTCAGTCAGAAGGGACTGGCAGACTTAGATGTTCCATAAAAAAAGCTGTTTCCTAGCCCTAACTCTCAACTAATAATGGATGAGCTGTGAATAGGATCTTCAGGTCTTCAAATGGTCATGAGAGTCTTTGCATATTAGGAACTTGAGTTTCTACAAACTATTTTTTCATGTTCTGCAACCAGGTAGATACAATAAGAGATCTCATTTCATCCATTTATGACATTGACTTGGAGCCAGAATTCAGGAAAAAGACAACACGAGATACGATTTACCACAATTAGTATGACAATTAAAACCCTATGATGACTCAAACATGAAGTATCAAAAGCAGCTACCACAGTCTTGAAGCAGAGAAAAGATCAAATTGCTCAGAAAGCAGATCATAAATTAAAATTGATGTCATTGCCTGGAAGAGCTGGGTGTACTAAGTGGTATATGAACAAAGAGGGGATGTTCTTTATCTGCATTGTGGAAGTCATGGATCAAAATGTGCTGTAGTTCAGAACATCTTTGAGATATATAGGCTCCCTACTTTTCCCCTTCTTGATTTTGCTTTATATCCAACCCCTTCAGAGGATTCTTGTAGTTTGTTTAATGTATTATGGATGCTTTCCTCTTAATGGCTGAAGCCTGTGTCTAGCTCCCTATGGACTGGGGAATCTCCAAGGATCTGGATAAGGGAAGAATTTTCCCTTTCTGTTCAATGATTGTGCAATCTGATACAATGACAGGCATATGAAACCCTCTGTTTAAAAATTACTGTTTGCTATCAGTAGTAAGTAATATCAAGTTACTACTAGCATAAATAGGATGAGGCAGTTCTGTGTGTCTCAAAAATAGAAATATGTCAACAAATTGAAAAGCGAATGGCTAGCAAACTTGCATTACTATTCCAGTTACCTTGTCCTTTTACCCTTATTGTTCTTCTGGAAATGTCCTGTGAAGTTTTTATTCCTTGTCTCTCTGCTGCAGAGTCAGATAGTCCTTTGGGTCGGATGTCTCTAAAGTACTCTGAGACTTCAAAAAAATCAAGTGTTTTAGTTCATGCTAATGATTTGGCCTCCATCTATCACTGCGGGGAAAGAGTGGTACCTCTGCAGGGCAATTTAAAGGCACATAAGATGAATGAATTTCTTCCTGGAGTTGTACGTGGCTTTCCCATCCCTTCTCCAGGTTAGGAGAGACTGAGTCTGTCCTTCCTGCATGCCTCTGATCTCCACCCTATAAAGCTGTTCACTTTTCTCTGTTCAGTATCTCTCAGCATTCATGTTAGATGATTCTGGATCCAAAGCTTGTGATCCAAAGTCTTTTCACTTTTAAAGGCTGCCCAATGATTGCATTATCCTCGTGCTGAAAAACAGGGGGATACAGATAAATTATACCCCTCATACTGCAAAAGTCTTGCACATCTGATGAGATATATATATATAGTAACAGCATATTAAACAACAGATATGAAGTAAGAATAAAAAGAATAAACTATAAAATGTATTCCCTCAGCTCTGATGTTGCATTTCCTTTGGAGCATTAATCTTCTGGAATTATCTGAGCTGATACTTACACTGTCATTTGCAAAATGGCTTTGCTATTACAGTAATTTCAGTGGAGAGAGGCATTAATCTGTCTCATAATCTGCATACTCTCTGTGTGTGAGCATTGCAGAGCATGTAGGTGAATAGGGGAACTATTAAACATTCTTTCTGATATAAATCAAATAAAAATTAAAACCTGAGGTAAAAGTGTTTCCTTGCCTGACTACTCCAGGTCTCAGAGGCTGAGTGCCTCCAGTTACATTGTCTTGTGCTGGAATTTGGCTTGGGAAAACTTTGCCTCTTGACTTAATATTTCTTTGCATCCTAAAGAAGGCATCCTACTGAGCAGTAAGCTTCAAGAACATTCTGTATCTGTCCTCCCAAGCAGCAAGGTTGTCAGGGTTTATCCCACAGATAATAAGGACGAACTTACTAATAGTGAATCCTTTGGAACTAAGCCCTTTGCCCCCTACACCCCTGCAGAAACCCCCGGTCCATTCTCCTTAGCTTCCTCACTTGTGATCTCCTTTGTCATGATATTAACCAACCTATTGTCTGACAACTCTGACTGCTCCAAGCAGCATTTTACAACAGTTTGTGGTACAACCATTTCCTCCATTTCATTGGATTGCAATTTTTAATATGCAATGGATAAGTGCGCATAGCACAGCACATAATAAATATTCTCATTTTGAAATTTATCAACTTCATCACTCATTTTATGGACTCAGTGTTTGGGCTAATTCTGCATGTATGAATAAAGGCTAAGTGGATGGTCTTTCCTTTTTGAGCCATGGTTTGGTTTAATACCTTACTGAAAGTTTGGGGGTTTTTTCCTATTTTTGCTGGTCTGTACAAAACTGAGCATAACCAGGGATTCAGCAGACTTTTCATTCCACAAACTGATATCTGAATAAAGATCTGTCTGCAAGATATAAAATATCTTGAGTATTTTTTCTTTGTGTTTTGCATGTTTTGTAATGGTTACATGTAAAATCTTGGTGCATACTCTGACTTTTTCATTTCCATAACATATTGATGCAATAGCCTCTGATTAAGAGCATCTTTTTTATTTACCTTATAGTGTATTTGTGTGAATATTCCTTCACTGGTGCCACTTCTTGATGACTTCTTAAGTGCATTCATTATTTGCTTCTTTCTGTATCTGCTACCTGTGATATTTAATGCTCTTGATTTTGTAATATTATCTGCTTACAGTGTTTTCAATGTATGCAGTGTACAGGACACAGTATGCATTTAATTTCTGGCTTGTTTTTAGTATCTGCACTTTTAACAATCTGTCAGCTCCAAAAAAAGATTCTTTTTTGCCTATATGAATTTTGGTTTGATTTAGTTCTGATGAAATTCTCATCCCTTTAAAAGTTGTGCTATGGACTGATAACACAGTCACATTACTTTCTCAGTTGTGGAAGTAAGAAGTGGAGAGTATTCTGAAATAAAAATTTCTTATTGGAAAAAACATTTCTATTTATAAATAGTAAAACTTTGTGCAAACACCACTTTCAATAAAATCTACTTAGGGAAAAATGATGAAAATGTCTTTTTCATTTTATCCATAATGAAAAGCTGTGATTTCTCATTTTAAAATGCTTCTCATTTTCACAATCTATAGTCTAACTAAACATAATATCAAATTAAAATCTGAACAAAAATATACATATTTTGAAGTGAAACATTTTAGTTTATCAAATTATTTTTGGTTTATTAAACTTCCTTACAAAACAAAATTCAGCTTTTTATTTTGTCCCTATTCATAATGCGAATAAATCTAGTATTTTCCAGTAGACAGAAGCTCGGTGTTCAAAACAGCATTCACTGGCTTTATTTGCTTAATATTGTAGGTTAATTTTATCTGACAAGCTATTTAGATTCAACATAAAAATGGTCATTTTTTAGATATATATGTCAGCATTTGGAAGGAGGTAGAAATTCTGCCCCTAGCTGTAGTTTTCTGGGTTAGTACTCTCTGACTTGGCAATTAGATGGGTGCCTCAAGTATGCTGAAAGTTACTTTGATGAGTTTTGCTGCTCATTATGTTCAAACTACTGCTTCTTTTATTTGTATTTGCATAGTTTACATAGGTGCACAAAAGACAGGTTTTATTCAACTTCCTGTTGAAAGCAATTTATAATGCATCATACCAAATTCCCATTTGAATTAGGTATTAGTAATCTCCTTGGTGAAATAGAAATTAGCAATAGAAGGAGATATATGATCAGAACCAGGTAAGATTATGTGCAGATTGACAAAATCCACTGATTTTTGGAGATGGAATTAAAAATCACAGTATTTGGAGGGTCTGAACATGGAAGAAAAAGGGTATCTGTTTAGTGCAGTAGATTAATATATCTTCCATTAAAGGTCTGGTCCACTGAAACCACTTCTTTTAAGCCTAAATATTGCAGAAGAGGGTAGACAGTCATGGCATTATGGGAGATGTTATGACATATCAATAAGAAACGGGGGCTATTAGTGATGTACTGCCTCATGTGTGTCTTCACAGTTCCTACTTTTCAATTTTATGTATCCACTTGAAATTTACATCTTCATTTTTATGTAAGCCTTGCTTGTCGTAAAGGAGTCAAGACTTTCAATGGAAAGTAGGAAGCCAGTTCTGGCCAGAATAAAGCTGACTTCAAACTCACTATCTCTTCTCTCTGCTTTTGGAGTTTACTTGAAATACTAGAAAGTCAGATACCAGTCAAATGCAATGAATGCAGATGACCATGAATCTAATAAAGGAAAAATTACAAGCCTTTCATTGGAAAGATGTAAACCTAGCTTTGAGAAAGGATTAAGAATACTGCCCTTGAAAGAAAAGTCCTGTGCAGTGAGCTCTGAATCAAAAGACCTGTAATAGCTTTTGTTTTCACTGCTACTTTCCCAAACTATTATTGTTTTACACACAGAGCTTAGTGCTGCCATTCAGATCACTGCACCAGAGCCTGTTTCTTCCACACCTCCATACTCCTGGTACAGTTATGAATCCTCTATTTTATTTGCCTGTATTGAAACCATCCTGTGCATTTCCACCAGAATCTACAGTTAGATGGGTTTAGTTGTTTTGGGATTTGCCATTAGATAGACAAATTGAAAACCCTCATTCTAAGGCATAGAGGTATCAAAAAGTTTCCTAAAGGTCATCCTCACAAAACACCATCTATTAAGATTGTCAGTCTCTCCAAGCTATTTCCCACTGCTTTTAGCATGACTGTTCTTAGACTAATGCCTGGAAAATGAATGTGCAAACTGAAACAAGAATATTTATCTTCAGCGTTTGCTTTGTCTGTGTATTATATCCATCTGGTGGTGCCCTTCGTGAAGCTATCTGGGGACACATTCCCTCCCCCTCTGATTTTTTATTATTAATATCTTCAGTTAGGAAAACTGCGAATTCCCAGAGTGCATGGTTTTTTAAAAACAAGAGTGGCACTGGGATAACTGGAAGCCATTGGTAATGAAGTATCAAGAGAACTCTGGCCACATCGCAACTGCATGGCTGTGCAAAGTGCTGACTGACAGGAAAATAATACTTGCTAAAGGATAGTCTGGTCTTCAAAGAGAATTATGTTTACTCAAACATGATTTTCAGAAGCAAGAGCAATCAAAAGCCTTTCATTTTGAACATTTATTGTGGAGATATTCTTTATGGTTATTATTCTATTGTATATTTTGTTAAACAGTGTCTTTAACAAATGACATTTTCTGTCTTGCTCTCTTCTCTTCATGCCTAGACATTTAATACAGGCCCTGCATTATGGATTTTAAAAAATCTGCCATTGTTCTGACACAAATCATATTTTATGGGATAAAATAGCTATGACTTGACTGCAAAGAAGAAGGAATGAGGCAGGCTTTTGAAAACACAACATTTCCATCTTTGTAACTTGAACCATTAAAACCCGTTCCCAGTAAGATATTTCACAATTTTTTGCTTAGACTCCTTTAGCAATCAGCTCATCAGATTCTGTGCCAAGATTTAGCCACTCCAGTATCTGTTAACTCAGTGGTGTCATTTGCATATTTTACTGTTCAGGAGCACAGGGTAGCATATTTCTTCTGATGAAGTACTATAGATTTTGTCCCTCATTAATATTATCCTTAGCCTAGTGTTCTTCAGGCATCTTCTCTGTGAGGTTCTCCAAATCATTTGGTCATATCCTTAGTGGTCACACTGAAGTTTCAGCAACCCATAGTTTCTCTGAGCCCACTGATTCAATGCCAACATAAAATCATAGAATTGTCAGGGTTGGAAGGGACCTTAAAGATCATCTAGTTCCAACCCCCCTGCCAATGGCAGGGACACC